>MU008209.1:344778-458918 GCA_010909165.1 Anthoceros angustus
AGTTGGTAGCGACTCCGGTAGCTAAACAACGGTCATCATGTTCATGTCAAATGCTTGCCCAAGCAATCCACACGTTCCTTCTCGGATCGGCGCTCCTCACGTGTCCGGTTCAAAACTCGTAGCCATTTTCCATCTACAACTTAACCCTTTTTGGCATATATAGCCATGCGTAACCTAAATAATTCAAGGCCAAGGAACTTCCTATCCCGAATATTCCTACTCCCATGGTCCAAGGAACTGAACCCATCATGCCTATATATGCTTCTATCTACCCATACTTTCACCCGATCGAACCTCCTACGGTACGCCGATTCAGCTTAAGTCCCGAACTCCTGACGTCCTACTATCTTCCCACTACTTTATCGACCTACCTACCACCTACTGCCTCAACCATTTATTCATCCTCTCGCTGGGCCGCCTCTGCCTGGTGACCAAAATTGCTCCACGAGGTGGCAGAAGAGGAGGCGCGATCCGAGGACAATCTTGTCGACTGGATGCGATGATGAATCAACTCCTGAGGGTTTAGGGCGACCTCGGACCCCGCATGGGAAGAGATTTTCAAGGGACTCCACCGGGAGGTGGATGCAACTTGGTGAGGGTGCGCACTTGTCGGGAGGAAAGTTCTCTGGGATGGCGGGGCGCTGGGCCACAACAAGTGGACTTGGCAGAGCTGACCACGCCGATGATCCGGCCCAAGCATTTGTTGGATCAAGCGGCTTTAGCCTCACCGGCAGGGGCGACGGAGGAAGTGGGAAGGCCAGTTTGACGAAGGGGAGGCCAAGCAAGCAATTGGAGGAAGACAAGCGGAACCTAGAGGAAATAAGGGCCAAGATTCAAGAAGATTTGTGCAGGCCGAGAAGTTGCAAGCCATGACGAGCTAGGAAGCACTCATGGCTCAAATTAAGGATGCCCACGAGACGAACCAAGAGATGCAGGGGAGTTGTTGTGAGCCCGTGGAGGAGGCGGCCTGAAAAGGCCCATGTTAAGCTGAGCGTATAAACGGAGCGGATGAGGCACGCGGGCCGTAAAAGACAAAGGGAAGGGACTGACCACGATCGAGTAGCGGAAGGACCCAAGAAGGAAGCAAGAATCGAAACCTCACCTACCAAGGTTAACGAACGGCCGTGGAGTCCACTACCGCTCGAAACCGCCACCGACATTGGCGCAACCAACCCAAGGCGGGCGGGCGACAGGCGCGACGTGGCGCCTCGAGGACATAGGCTGTGCAACCAGTGTAGCCTACGGAGGAGGGGTAAGCACCTCACCGCATAGGGGTCCTATTATATTACGGCACATGGATGAGGAAACTTATGTCTGGGTCTATATGTGAATGGAGAACGCGTCTTAACCTCACCGGCCCATGTGCGTGGGAAATAGGAGGGACTGTGGCCTACCACTGCAAGTGAGGACCCGGCGTGCATACTTCTACCACCGCGCCGGGTGTGGGGTTGGCTCCTATTATGCGGAGGCGACTTTGGAGGAGTTGAGCGAGGAGGAGGTCCAGCTTGGGTGGACGAGGAACCGAATAATCCTCAAAGAAGCCGGAAGATGCGAAGCCCTGTAAGGTGGTACACCTCAAATTCGCCCAGCAGGATGTGAGGTGGAAGTAGTGTGGAGAACCCGTCCACCAGCGCGCAAGGTGAGAGCTCGTGGCGAATGGAGGATGAGCCGACGCCAAGTCGAGGTAGGGCGCAGACAGAGGTGGTAGCAACCTAAAGATAATTTGGTTAGGTGTCATCGACCTAGGATCGCCCGAATTGTGGGCGCGGCCCTTCGTGATAGCCATCTTAGGACCTAAAATCCGGCATGCCCCACCGATGTATAAGAGGGGCGACTAGGTCCCTCACGCGATAACTCGGTTGAGATCCCCACGCCTCGTGGCTGGTTGGAGACGTCCGATTGACAGAGGTGGTGCGAGACGCCCTAGGGTGGTCGAGAGCTTGCACCGGGGGAGGAGGTGATAAATCTTGCCGACAAAGGAGGAGGAAACCAAGGGATTGGTCCGGAGCTTGCTCAACGCCTGTGACGCCTGGGGTTCTTTCCTTCACCTTGTCCTGAGTGTTCAAATTGAGAGAAGTGTTGAGTGGATGGAAGCTGCCGGGCGAATTGAGGGAGAGAGAGAGAGGGAGAAGATTGGGTGAAGGAGTGACTAAACAATCAGACGCCGGCGCGAGGTGTAAGAGGAGTTGAGAAGGAACCAATTGAGAGACTAACAAAGGAGATTTGTGTGAATCCAAAAGAATCCAAACCGTGTCACAGGAAGTGGCACAAGGGGAACAAAGGCCCTTTAAAAAACTGTGGTGAGTGTGTGTGTGTGTGTGTGAGTGTGAGGAATTTGTGGAACTTTGGTCCCTAGGAATGTGTGTGTGTGCATGAAGTGTGGAGACAAAGCGACAGTGGTGGACGCCCGCAGGGATCCGCGCCTGCGGCGGAAATAAGTCGCTAGGGTTTATGTGGGACCCACCGAGTCAAGCAACTACTAGTGGTGAGAGCCACCGCACGTGGAATAAGATTTGGGTCGTGGAATAAGAGCCAGTAGTTAGACAAGTGGGAGGTAGTAGTGGTTGAGTAGATAGGTAAGAGGAGTAATAGCAAGTCAAGTCCCGACTTAGGTGAAGGTAGATAGGGAGTTAGCGCCTCTTGGCACAAACCATTCCCTTGGGAGCGAATCCTAAGCCTCACAACGACATTGAGGGCGAATGGGACCTCACTTGTCCTCGACACAAATCCACACTCCACACGCGGCAAGTGAGGTGGGCACTGTGGAAAATGCGGATTCATCGAAGTGGAGAGGTGGATGATCATCAAGGGAGGAGTGAGGCCAGAGAGGTGCAGGCGAGGGGGAGCAACTTCCAACAAAGAAGGGAGTCTCCGCCAAAGAGGAGGACGGCCGAGAAAGCGGCCGCAAGGGGAGTGGGTGTCTCTAATAGGTGGGGAGCTAATGCTGAGCCGCTGCAGGAGAGAATCCAAAACTTTAGAGGAGGAATCGCTGTCCGTGACATCGTGAGGGGAGGAGGCGTGAGTCCGAGAAAGAGGACTGGTGATCGGGAGGAGCATGGTGGTGCGCCCAAGAGGCAGTGTGGTGGCAGAGAGAGGCCATTGGTCTTGTGGACCTTCGTCGTGGCGATGGATAACCCCAACAACGTGGGAGGAGGATGCCTGTGGAGGGGAGGAAACCGCTCGGGAGTGAGACTGGTCATGGAGGAGGCGGTTGGAGGCGGGCCAAGGAACGTGCATATGATGGTCGGAGGACGGTGAGGAGAAGGACACCGTGCAATGATGGGGAAAGCGCAAGCGAGATGTGGAGATGGCGGATGATGAGGTGGAGAGACATACCGACTACATTGCCACTACCGAAATTGGAGAATTGATGGAGCAGTTGGCGGTAAGCCACTAGACGACGCATTGCCGTGTTGTGCAGGCCGCATGTGGTGGAGTGTACATCATGTGAGCCTTATGCGATGGAGGTTGGGTGGAGAATGAGGAGTTGACCGTTGGTGCGACGTGGTGATATGTAGGACGTGAGCTCTAAGTGATGTGTGCATGACCGCAGGGAAGAAGGGAAGGGAAAGTGGTGGAAGGTGAAGGCCATGTCGGAAGGAAGGATACTAGTGGAGAGAAGGAAGATGGAGGAAAGGTGGCAACAGGGGCGTCACCGCCAAGTGATGCCGAGGCAACGAGATGGTGGGGAACTGGATGTGGGAGCGCTGGAGAGATGGTGGGGAACGGATGTGGGAGCGGAGCAGAGAGATGGTGGGGAACTGGATGGATGAGAGAATGCGGAGCATAATGCAACTGAAAACAACCGTGTGGGCCGCTTTGTGGAGGGGAATGTGAATGTTCGAGCCATTTTCTTGCGTACGGAGTCGCCAAGACGTGGGTGGACCGGTGATGGTCAATCAAGAACAAATGGAATTGGTATTCCCACCTTTATAGCCTAGCATTTACAGGGTCCTTCGCCGTGAAAGTGGTGATTGAGACCGGATAGGTCTAGGAAGTTGTGGAGGAACCCCGAAAACAATGGTGTTGGTCAAAGAGTCACCAAGTGACGCCGCAAGACGCATGGCCATATCACTTGGAAGACGACATGTTTGTAGATAGTTAGTACTGGCAACAAAGCCACGATGCCGAAGGGATAGAGGACGCTTGAACGCCCAAAAATTCCAATTAATTTGTCAATAAAATCAAACACTTATATATGCAAGGTATGAGAGTGACGTAAGGGTTAGCACATACATATTACTATATAAACAAGTCTTGACGCCTATATATACATATATACATACAAAGGAGGCACATATAAGTACACTAATATAATATAAGTATAATGATGGATGTGTACATATATATGTACACATACTTACACATACTTATGTCTTGAAGCCTATATACATATATATGTATACAAAGGATATGCAAAGGAGGTAAAAAGGGAAGGACAGCCGGGAGAGAGAGGTCCTTGTTACAATCATGTTGCAAGAGGAAGAGGGAAGAGTATAAAATGGTTGTGATAGGGGAGGTCCTTCTCATCAGGATGGAGGAGAAGTGAAAGAGTATAAAAGGGTGTGATAAGGGGAGCAATAACTAGGTGGTGAGGTGAGAGGAGAGAGACCAAGCATTGTGTTAAGATGGGGTGAGAAGGTGGATAAGAAATTGACACCGAACACCAAGCCACCAAAGAGTGTTGCAATTTTGAAGTGGTACATGAAGTGAGAGACCAAGCATTGTGTTAGGATGGTGGGAGAAGGAAGAGAAAAATGGACCAACTTAACACCAAGCCATCAAAACATGTTGCAAGTTGGAAGTGTTACATAAAATTGCAACACGATCGTAATAAAGGGTGGGAAATTATTAACAATGCAGAGAGAGGGTGTACCAAGGGTGAGGTGGGAAGAGAGAGCCGTTCGTGTTAAGATGGTCGCACCAAACGGGGATGTAACTAACAAACTTAATACCAAGCCTCCAAAACATGTTGCAATGTGGAAGTGTAACAAAAAATTGCAACATCGACTGTAACATGGGGTGCCCTTTTCTAGTAGGGAAAGCTACACTGGCCCCACTAGATTGTGAATGTTACATCTTATCTCCTTAATTCTCTTAACTAGTTCCACGTGCCTTGAGATTCCAAGTTACTTTCTTTATGCTTATCCTTGATCTCTCATCGAATGCTCAGGCCGTTAGGTATCCATAGCCAAGTCATAGCGATTTCCATACTTGATCATGGATTTCACTGAACGAAGCCTCAATACCTAGGCAAAAGGCTGGTCCTTTGCTAATAGGTGGGAGCTAACTGAGCTGCTTGCTGCAGGAGAGAATCCAAAACTTTCAGAGGAGGAATCTGCCAGGGCCGTGACATCAGGAGGGGAGGAGGAATTTGGCGTGAGTCCGGAGAAAGAGGACTGTGGTGATCGGGAGGAGCATGGTGGTGCTGCCCAAGAGGCCGACCGTGTGGCTGGCGAGAGAGAGGCCATTGGTCTTGTGGACCTTCTGTTCGGTGGCGATGGATAACCCCCAACAACGTGGGAGGAGGATGCCTGTGGAGGGGAGGAAACTGCTGCCCTGGGAGTGGAGACTGGTTCATCGGAGGAGGCGGTTGCGGAGGCGGCCAAGGAAGCATATGATGGTCGGAGGACGGTGAGGAGAAGGACACCGCGAATGATGGGGAAAGCGCAAGGGGAGGCGATGTGGAGATGGCGGATGATGAGGTGGAGACCGACATACCGACTACATTGCCACTACCGAAATTGGAGAATTGATGGAGCAGCTGGCGGTAAGCCACGACCATTGCCGTGTTGCAGCCGCATGGGCGTGGTGGAGTGTACATGGCGTGAGCCGCGATGGAGGTTGGGTGGAGAATGAGGAGTTGACTGGTTGGTGCGACGTGGTGATATGTAGGACGTGAGCTCTAAGTGATGTGTGTGCATGATCAGGAAGAAGGGAAGGGAAAGCTGGTGGAAGGTGAAGGCCATGTCGGAAGGAAGGCATGTATACTAGTGGAGAGAAGGAAGATGGAGGAAAGGTGGCAACAGGGGCCACAAGTGACGGAGGCAACGTAGATGGTGGGGAACCCGGATGTGGGAGCGGAGCGCTGGAGAGATGGTGGGGAACTGGATGTGGGAGCGGAGCACCGGAGAGATGGTGGGGAACTGGATGGATGAGAGAATGCGGAGCGCATGCCGAATGCAACTGGAAAACAACCGTGCGGTGGGCTTTGTGGAGGGGAATGTTCGAGCCATTTTCTTGCGTACTGGAGTCGCCAAGATGGTGGACCGGTGATGGTCAATCGAACAAAGATGGAATTGGTATTCCCACCTTGTAGCCTAGCATTTGGGTCCTTCGCCGTGAAAGTGGTGATTGAGGCCACTGGATAGGTCTAGGAAGTTGTGGAGGAACCCCGAAAACAATGGTGTTGGTCAAAGAGTCACCAAGTGACGCAAGACGCATATGGCCATATCACTTGGAAGATATGTTTGTAGATAAAGACTTGCATCGTGGCAACAAAGCCACCGAAGGGATAGAGGACGCTTGAACTCCAAAAATTCCAATTAATTTGTCAATAAAATCAAACACTTATATATGCAAGGTATGATGGGCATGAGGCTAGGTTCTTTATGACTTCTAGCTCCACGCCTTGTGCCCTATGATCTCGCTTAAACATGGTTCTTCCTCCTCCATATCTTGTGACGCTCACATTTTGTGGATCGAGGTCCATATCCGCCCACATCCAAGGTCTCTAACCTTTGAGTACTGAAGAGGTTGTTGGTTGTCTCTTCTCCCTTTGGATCTCTTGCCGCACTCTTAGCTAAAGTCCATGGCTTTTGCGGCTTGTAGTGTAATGTTTCTTTTAACTGGCTCAATGGTCATAGGATTTCCGTCAAGGTTAGAGTAGCGGTTGTCATATGGCTTAGTGGCTCCATGAATGCTCTACAAGTTGGAGGTGAATTTGTAGGCCATAATTCATCTTTGCCTTTTGCAGGACCTCTGCATCCTCGTCTCGAGAAATGGCATTCCAGCTTGGTACCTAACTATTTAGTGGCCACCGCCGCCATGGCCCCTTACCTTCTTTGTTGAACTAACTAAGTTCATCGAGGTGCATAAGATCTGACAAAAAAAATCATTTTTTCAGAAAAAGCAAGATCATAGATCAGCTGCCACAAGCCATGGAACGGAAAGATCCTTCAGATCCCTCATAACCATACTAGTTCGGCCTTGGGTTTAGTGAGACCATGGTGAAACGGGGGCATCCCCGATCCCCTCATGGCGTCGTTTATTCACCCTGGCCATTGCTTGCAAGCAATGCTCGCATCCCTAGGCCATTGCTTGCAAGCAATGCTTGCATCCCTGGGGTAGTGGACGGGATTGGCTGTTTCCTCCGTCATCGAGTTGACTCCAGAACCCGAATCTAATGGTAGGATGTTTCACTTCTTTAAATTAGCCGGTTTTAGGAGCATCGGACTTAGCCCCGTTTTGGTAGCATGGTGGTGCGCCCAAGAGGCAGTGTGGTGGCAGAGAGAGGCCATTGGTCTTGTGGACCTTCGTCGTGGCGATGGATAACCCCAACAACGTGGGAGGAGGATGCCTGTGGAGGGAGGAAACCGCTCGGGAGTGAGACTGGTCATGGAGGAGGCGGTTGGAGGCGGCCAAGGAACGTGCATATGATGGTCGGAGGACGGTGAGGAGAAGGACACCGTGCAATGATGGGGAAAGCGCAAGCGAGATGTGGAGATGGCGGATGATGAGGTGGAGAGACATACCGACTACATTGCCACTACCGAAATTGGAGAATTGATGGAGCAGTTGGCGGTAAGCCACTAGACGACGCATTGCCGTGTTGTGCAGGCCGCATGTGGTGGAGTGTACATCATGTGAGCCTTATGCGATGGAGGTTGGGTGGAGAATGAGGAGTTGATGGTTGGTGCGACGTGGTGATATGTAGGACGTGAGCTCTAAGTGATGTGTGTGCATGACGCAGGGAAGAAGGGAAGGAAAGCGGGTGGAAGGTGAAGGCCATGTCGAAGGAAGGCATGATACTAGTGGAGAGAAGGAAGATGGAGGAAAGGTGGCAACAGGGGCCACAAGTGACGGAGGCAACGTAGATGGTGGGGAACCCGGATGTGGGAGCGGAGCGCTGGAGAGATGGTGGGGAACTGGATGTGGGAGCGGAGCACCGGAGAGATGGTGGGGAACTGGATGGATGAGAGAATGCGGAGCGCATGCCGAATGCAACTGGAAAACAACCGTGCGGTGGGCTTTGTGGAGGGGAATGTGAATGTTCGAGCCATTTTCTTGCGTACGGAGTCGCCAAGATGTGGGTGGACCGGTGATGGTCAATCAAGAACAAATGGAATTGGTATTCCCACCTTTATAGCCTAGCATTTACAGGGTCCTTCGCCGTGAAAGTGGTGATTGAGGCCGGATAGGTCTAGGAAGTTGTGGAGGAACCCCGAAAACAATGGTGTTGGTCAAAGAGTCACCAAGTGACGCCGCAAGACGCATGGCCATATCACTTGGAAGACGACATGTTTGTAGATAGTTAGTACTGGCAACAAAGCCACGATGCCGAAGGGATAGAGGACGCTTGAACGCCCAAAAATTCCAATTAATTTGTCAATAAAATCAAACACTTATATATGCAAGGTATGAGAGTGAGGGGGTTAGCACATACATATTATATAAACAAGTCTTGACGCCTATATACATATATACATATACAAAGGAGGCATATAAGTACACTAATATAATATAAGTATAACAGATGGATGTGTACATATATATGTACACATACTTACACATACTTATGTCTTGAAGCCTATATACATATATATGTATACAAAGGATATGCAAAGGAGGTAAAATAGGAAGGGAAGGACACTGGGAGAGAGAGGTCCAATCATGTTGCAAGAGGAAGAGGGAAGAGTATAAAATGGTTGTGATAGGGGAGGTCCTTCTCACATGATGGAGGAGGAGAAGGGAAAAGTTCGTGAAGAAGCAAGCGATCGAGAAAGGCAACATGGATGGCGCACGAATCTACGCTCAGAACGCTATCAGGAGGCAGGACATCAGCCCCTACTCTTCAATTCGGCCAGCCTCGCTCGTCATCCTCAGAGACGGATGCTGTTTCCTTCCTGGGACAGCATGAGAAGCAGCTTGAGGCAGCCAACGGAAACCTCAGTCCATAGTCATCCACACCTGTTGCATGAGCGAGTTCACCTCATCCTCTGGAGTGGAAAGGCTGGTACTTCCAGCCATAGCCGTCTCCACGAACTCTGATTGAACCTCCATGTTCACAAAGTCTTCTCAAACTGGTCCATGGTCTGAGATATTTTTTGCATGTTTCAACCATGTTTCCAGGCACTGTCCAAGCCACCAAAGAGTGTTGCAATTTTGAAGTGGTACATGAAGTGAGAGACCAAGCATTGTGTTAGGATGGTGGGAGAAGGAAGAGAAAAATGGACCAACTTAACACCAAGCCATCAAAACATGTTGCAAGTTGGAAGTGTTACATAAAATTGCAACACGAATAACAAGGTGTGGAAATTATTAACAATGCTTGTGAGAGAGGGGTTTAAGGGTGAGGTGGGAAGAGAGAGTGCGTTCGTGTTAAGATGGTCACCAAACGGGACGTAACTAACAAACTTAATACTTTTCCAAAACATGTTGCAATGTGGAAGTGTAACAAAAATTGCAACATCGATCGAATATGGGTGCCCTTTTCTAGGGAAAGCTACACCGGCCCCACTAGATTGTGAATGTTACATCTTATCTCCTTAATTCTCTTAACTAGTTCCACGTGCCTTGAGATTCCAAGTTACTTTCTTTATGCTTATCCTTGATCTCTCATCGAATGCTCAGGCCGTTAGGTATCCATAGCCAAGTCATAGCGATTTCCATACTTGATCATGGATTTCAGCTTGAACGAAGCCTCAATACCTAGGCAAAGGGCTGGTCCTTTGCTAATAGGTAGAAAAGCATGGGAGCATTATGCTTATGCGAAGGTATGAGCGTGGGCATGAGGCTAGGTTCTTTATGACTTCTAGCTCCACGTCTTGTGCCCTATGATCTCGCTTGGCTAAACATGGTTCTTTCCCGGCTCCATATCTTGGCCCGTACGTTCTCACATTTTGTGACTGAGGTCCATATCCAGCTCCACATCCAAGGTCTCTAACCTTTTGAGTACGGCAAGAGGTTGTTGGTTGTCTCTTCTCCCTTTGGATCTCTTGCCGCACTCTTAGCTAAAGTCCATGGCTTTTGCGGCTTGTAGTGTAATGTTTCTTTTAACTGGCTCAATGGTCATAGGATTTCCGCCAAGGTTAGAGAAGCGTTGTCATATGGCTTAGTGGCTCCATGAATGCTCTCAAGTTGAGGTGAATTTGTAGGCCATAATTCATCTTTTGCCTTTGCAGACCTCGATCCTGCCTCGAGAAATGGCATTCCGTTTTGGTACTAACTATTTAGTGGCCACTGCCGCCATGGCCCCTTACCTTCTTTTTGTTGAACTAACTAAGTTCATCGAGGTGCATAAGATCCGACAAAAAATCATTTTTTCGTAAAAGCAAGATCATAGATCAGCTGCCACAAGCCATGGAACGGAAAGATCCTTCAGATCCCTCATAACCATACTAGTTCGGCCTTGGGTTTAGTGAGACCATGGTGAAACGGGGCACTGATCCCCTCATGGCGCTGCTTATTCACCTCGCCATTGCTTGCAAGCAATGCTCAGATCCCTAGGCCATTGCTTGCAAGCAATGCTTGCATCCCCGGGTAGTGGGATGATAATGCTTTCCTCCGCCATCGAGTTGACTCAACCCGAATCTAATGGTAGGATGTTTCACTTTAAATTAGCCGGTTTTAGGAGCACTGACTTAGCCCCGCTTTGGTAGCATGGTGGTTGTGCGTGCCTCCTCATCATGTTTGCTTAACGAGAAGAGCAAAGGAAGTTGGAAAATCTGATCCAGCAGTTTCTTGGCTTCCCCATGCCTAGCTACACACTGTGCCCCTCGTCCAGCTGCTGGCGATCACCAACTCCAGCCAATTGCACCTTCACGGAGCTAATTGCCGCCCGTGCATCGCCTTGCCTCTCTTGGCGTAGAGCTTACAAAGCAAGCGGGACAGACGAGTATTCTGCCCTAATCCAGCTTCATATCTACTGGGCGTGTCTGTTCGACCTAAACGGAAGCTTCCTCCACTGGAAATGGACGCGTGGAGTTGGCACCAAGTACTCTATAGCCTCGCACTGGGGTGACCCAGCCCTCAAGCATATATAGAAACGTTATGAGACCAGTTTCGGACTTTCCAAGATATTAACCTACTTAAAAGGCAAGTTTCAAGAATCCTATTCAAATTTACTGCTAAAATTTATTGAAAACCTCGTTGACATAATCTATAGACAGTACCCAAGCACTTCATCCTAGCTCGTTAATAACCGTCCTATGTGGCCATTTTGTGACCTGAGGTCCATATCCACTCCACATCCAAGGTCTCTAACCTTTGAGTACTGCAAGAGGTTGTTGGTTGTCTCTTCTCCCTTTGGATCTCTTGCCGCACTCTTAGCTAAAGTCCATGGCTTTTGCGGCTTGTAGTGTAATGTTTCTTTTAATCGCTCAATGGTCATAGGATTTCGCCAAGGTTAGAGAAGCGTTGTCATATGGCTTAGTGGCTCCATGAATGCTCTCAAGTTGAGGTGAATTTGTAGGCCATAATTCATCTTTTGCCTTTGCAGACCTCGATCCTGCCTCGAGAAATGGCATTCCGTTTTGGTACTAACTATTTAGTGGCCACCGCCGCCATGGCCCCTTACCTTCTTTGTTGAACTAACTAAGTTCATCGAGGTGCATAAGATCCGACAAAAAATCATTTTTTCGTAAAAGCAAGATCATAGATCAGCTGCCACAAGCCATGGAACGGAAAGATCCTTCGATCCCCTCATAACCATACTAGTTCGGCCTTGGTTTAGTGAGACCATGGTGAAACGGGGCACTGATCCCCTCATGGCGCTGCTTATTCACCTCGCCATTGCTTGCAAGCAATGCTCAGATCCCTAGGCCATTGCTTGCAAGCAATGCTTGCATCCCTGGGGTAGTGGACGGGATTGGCTGTTTCCTCCGTCATCGAGTTGACTCCAGAACCCGAATCTAATGGTAGGATGTTTCACTTCTTTAAATTAGCCGGTTTTAGGAGCATCGGACTTAGCCCCGTTTTGGTAGCATGGTGGTTGTGCTTCAGGCTCTCCCCTATCATGTTTGCTTAACGAGAAGAGCAGTGGAAGTTGGAAACCAGATGAAGATGCTTCTCTTTGTGGGCATTGCCAGTTCTGCTGAAAACAGCTAGGAAATTGTTGATGGATAGTCGAGGTGGGTTTCAAAGGTTCGAACCACATGCTGGTGTAGATCCAAGTATGTTGCTGTGGAGGTAGAAAAGGCGGTCCGATTTTTATAAAAATCGGACCGCCTTTCTCCTACCTCCAAATAGCAACATACTTGGATCTACACCAGCATGTGGTTCGAACCTTTGAAACCCACCTCGACTATCCATCAACAATTTCCTATTTGTTTCATTGAGTAATGCCCACAAAGAAGCGTCTTCATCGGTTTCCAACACTTTGCTCTTCTAAGCCAAAACATGATAGGGAGGCACAGGCACAACCACCATGCTACCAAAACGGGCTAAGTCCGATGCTCCTAAAACCGGCTAATTTAAAGAAGTGACATCCTACCATTAGATTAAGATTGAGTCAACTTCGATAGCGGAGAAAAGCAGTAATCCGTCCACTACCCGGGATGCATTGCTTAAAGCAATGGCCTGAGATCTGACATTGCTTGCAAGCAATGGCGTGGTGAATAAGCGGCGCCATGGGGATCGGGATGCCCGTTTCACCATGGTCTCCACTAAACAAGTAGAACTAGTATGGACATGGGGATCGAAGGATCTTTCCGTTCCATGGCTTGTGGCAACGGCTGATCTATGATCTTGCTTTTCGAAAAAATGATTTTTTTGTCGAGATCTTATGCACCTCGATGAACTTAGTTAGTTCAACAAAAAGAAGGTAAAGGCCATGGCGGTGGCCACTAAATAGTTAGTACCAGGCGGAATGCCATTTCGAGGCGAGATGCGAGAGGTCTGCAAAAGGCAAGATGAATTATGGCCTACAATTCACCTCCAACTTGTAGAGCATTCATGGAGCCACTAAGCCATATGACAACCGCTACTCTAACCTTTGAGTACTGCAAGAGGTTGTTGGTTGTCTCTTCTCCCTTTGGATCTCTTGCACTCTTAGCTAAAGTCCATGGCTTTTGCGGCTTGTAGTGTAATGTTTCTTTAACTGCCTCAATGGTCATAGGATTTCGCCAAGGTTAGAAAGCGGTTGTCATATGGCTTAGTGGCTCCATGAATGCTCTACAAGTTGGAGGTGAATTTGTAGGCCATAATTCATCTTTGCCTTTTGCAGGACCTCTGCATCCTCGTCTCGAGAAATGGCATTCCAGCTTGGTACCAACTATTTAGTGGCCACTGCCGCCATGGCCCCTTACCTTCTTTTTGTTGAACTAACTAAGTTCATCGAGGTGCATAAGATCTGACAAAAAAAATCATTTTTTCAGAAAAAGCAAGATCATAGATCAGCTGCCACAAGCCATGGACTTAGCTAAAGTGCGAAGAGATCCAAAGGGAGAAGAGACAACCAACAACCTCTTGCCCGTACTCAAAAGGTTAGGAACCTTGGATGTAGGTGGATATGGACCTCGATCACAAAATGTGAGCGTCACGGGCCAAGATATGGAGCCGGAAAGAACCATATTTAGCCAAAAGCGAGATCATAGGGCACAAAGGCGTGGAGCTAGAAGTCATAAAGAACCCTAGCCTCATGCGCTCCTTTGCGCATAAGCATAATGCTCCCATGCTTTTCTACCTATTAGCAAAGGACCAGCCTTTGCCTAGGTAATGAGGCTTCGTTCAAGGCGAAATCCATGATCAAGTATCGCTAATGCGGCTGCTGGATACCTAACGGCTGAGCATTCGATGAGAGATCAAGGATAAGCATAAAGTAACTTGGAATCTCAAGGCACGTGGAACTAGTTAAGAGAATTAAGGAGATAAGGATGTAACATTCACAATCTAGTGGGGCCAGGTGTAGCTTTCCCTACTAGAAAAATAAATCACAAAAATGGCCAAGCATAGGACGGTTATTAACGAGCTAGGATGAAGTGCTTGGGTACTGTCTATAGATTATGTCAACGAGGTTTTCAATAAATTTTAGCAGTAAATTTGAATAGGATTCTTGAAACTTGCCTTTTAAGTAGGTTAATATCTTGGAAAGTCCGAAACTGGTCTCATAACGTTTCTATATATGCTTGAGGGCTGGGTCACCTCAGTGCGAGGCTATATAGAGTACTTGGTGCCAACTCCACGCGTCCATTTCCAGTGGAGGAAGCTTCCGTTTAGGTCGAACAGGACACGCCCAGTAGATATGAAGCTGGATTAGGGCAGAATACTCGTCTGTCCCGCTTGCTTTGTAAGCTCTACGCCAAGAGGCAAGGCGATGCACGTCGGGTAGCGGGCAATTAGCTCCGGTGAAGGTGTGCAATTGGCTGGAGTTGGTGATCGCCAGCAGCTGGACGAGGGGCACAGTGTGTAGCTAGGCATGGGGGGAAGCCAAGAGAAACTGCTGGATCAGATTTTCCAACTCAAGTATACCTCCAAGAGTCTGGTAAGGCAGGCTAAGAAATGCGAGAAGGAGGAGAAGGGGGAAAAGTTGAAGGTGAAGAAGGCGATCGAGAAAGGCAACATGGATGGCGCACGAATCTACGCTCAGAACGCTATCAGGAAGCACAACGAGCAGCTCAATTACCTGCGGCTTTCCTCCAGGTTGGACGCTGTCGTGGCCCGGCTAGGCACGCAGAGTAAGATGCAGACCATCAGCAAGAGCATGTCGGGGATCGTGAAAGCTCTGGACAGTGCCCTGGCGGTTGGAAACATGCAAAAAATATCTCAGACCATGGACCAGTTTGAGAAGACTTTTGTGAACATGGAGGTTCAATCAGAGTTCGTGGAGACGGCCATGGCTGGAAGTACCAGCCTTTCCACTCCAGAGGATGAGGTGAACTCGCTCATGCAACAGGTGGCGGATGACTATGGACTGGAGGTTTCCGTTGGGCTGCCTCAAGCTGCTTCTCATGCTGTCCCAGCGAAGGAAACAGCATCCGTCTCTGAGGATGACTTGAGCCGGAGGCTGGCCGAATTGAAGAGTAGGGGCTGATGTCCTGCCTCCTGGCCTTTTGTGGCTACCTATGCTGGAGGGAAGATGTTAAACACAATGTCTAACTACCTACTGCTTAGGTTTCGTTACCTAGGCTTGTATGTACACATCCATCTGTTATACTTATATTATATTAGTACTGTGCCTCCTTTGTATATATGTATCGTATGTATATAGCGTCAAGACTTGTTTATATAGTAATGTATGTGTGTACTAACCCTTACGTCACTCTCATACCTTGCATATATAAGTGTTTGATTTTTATTGACATTAATTGGAATTTTGGGCATTCAAGCGTCCTCTATCCCTTTATCGGTGGCTTTGTTGCCAGCAGTGCAATTAACTGTCTACAAACGTATCGTCTTCCAGGTGGCAGCCAAAACCGAGAAATTTCTCCACGACGGTGCACCGCCGGCCTGCTCCATGTTGAGGCGGTTGCCTCCTCGCGTTTGGTCTGTGTCTGCGAAGAACATGCCAGGTAGATAGGCATCTCTTGCTCTGGTTGCAAGCTGTTCTCCGCAAAGCACAGAAGCGGGAACCCACGCCTTACCCTTGTCGCCACGGATGAAGTCCTACGTCTGCTGCTTTGTTGTTGCCCCTCTGTCTGTGGCTTGCTTGCAAGCAGATATCTGCCTGTCCACTCGCTGCTTGTCGTCCAAGTAGGCGCATTGGAGCTACTGACCAGCTGAGGTGGATGACTGAACTGAGGTTCCAAGCGGAACAAGGTTCTTGTAGCAGTCACGGTTGAACAGGTAGGCGCATACAGAGTTCTCCTTACTGCTTGTCAGCCTGCCTGGAGTCTTTGGTTTCAGGTGTGAAGGGTTTCAGACCGATGATTCCACTTGCTTTGTAATGCCACTGGCTCTGCTGATTGCAGCTGTATGGAGGTCTCTCTAGTGGATTGATTTCTTGATCTGCAGCGATCAGGGATCCTGATATCCTGGCTTGAAAGCAGAGGCTGATGACTTGTGATGAGTTGGTCTCGTCCGCTCGATGTAGAGTACGGCATCAATTTTCGGTGGTGAAACCTTGTAGGTGAAAGTCTTTGACAGGGAGTTCAATCCATGGTTCAACGCCGTCGTCTGAAGGGCCACTGTGCAGCCGGTCTAGTGAGTCCAGTTTTTGGTTTGCATTTGGATCCGGTTAAGGACTGTGGGCTTAATTCAGCTAGCAACGCTTGATTGCACGAGCTAACGTGTGGAAGACGAGCCTCGGTTATGCCGAATACTTACATAGATATGTGGTGCCTAGAATTTGCCGCCTCAACGAACCACTGAGGTCTTTATCTGTGGGCACATCAACAGAGTTCTAATAGATTCCAGCAAGTATTATCGTACCTGAATGAAAGGCCTCAAGGCCGATGCCGTTTCCCAGTCACTTAGGTTTTTAGCTGCCATGACCTCGGAACCTCAGAGGAGTCAGAACGTAGAGCCTTTGCGCAGAGGTCTTCACATTCTCTCGAATAGGTTTTTAGCTGCCATGACCTCGGAACCTCAGAGGAGTCAGAACGTAGAGCCTTTGCGCACAGGTCGTCACATTCTCTCGAATGTCTAGGGTTCACGTCCTTATGTACGAAGACTGTCCTCTTGTAGAGTGAAGTTTTTTCTCGTTCGGTGCATCTATTTGGGTAATATGTATTTGAAGTAGTAGGCGGTGCTTACTATGATTTGCGGGCCGCAGGTCGCTTCGGATTACTTGGAGTTGCTATGTATGATTTATTTATGTTGGTCCGTATGGGTGACGCAGGTCGCTGCCAGCATCGGATCTTGTTCTCTTGTTTGGGCACGTCCTTCCTATCATGTCGACCAGAGAAGTCTTCTACAGGTGTTTATCTACTCAAGGAGCTGTTCGTGTACCTCCGCTGGATTTGTCTCTGATCCTTTCTTCTTGTTGAGATCATGCGCTTTTAGGCATCCACCGATAAAAAGTAGAGCACCATTGGGTCTCTGACTGTGTTCATTGCATTAACTGTTCGCGTTTCGCAGCTGTGGTTCTTGTGGATATCCCTTGAAGCTGAACTCGTCCCACCGCACGACGCTGCACGTTGGATCAAAATTCTTAGGCAGCAGTAAGAAGGAGAACATTGTATTTGTGGCAATTGATGAAACTCGCTTCAAGCAAGTTGAAGAGGTCAAATGTGGTCCTTATTTTGATGGCAAGGGATCCTGGGCATCAACAGAGTGAGGACTAAACTTTTGTGACAGTGCGATGCTGTTATCGGGCACTGTTATGAGACGTTTGCAGGCTCTGCTGATAAGAAAAATCCAGCTTCGGCTACTAAGAAAATTGTCGTGAGGATAAAGGCCTTGCAACCAGACCAGGAAACTGAGTGACTTATGGATAGTAAATTATGTTTCTGGGCTTGCTAATGATGTGTTGCTTTTCAGGACGGACGACGGACTATGAGCTCGGGTGTCGTTGAAGTGGAGGTCAGGCGCTTCAAAGACCTATTGGTTTGTCACTCGTCCAAGGATTGTGTTGGCCCCATCATTGTTGGGGCCACTTGCGCAACAGATTGTCCTACCATTTCAGGTATTCTCGGGGCAGGCTGATGACGGTTACATGGAATGGTGTTTGCATCCCACACGGTGTATCTCTGAACTGGGGAAAATTGCGGAGGATTGCCAGGATGCAGCGCATGGACAGCAGGGTCAGTTTGATCAAGAGTACAGGATTTATTATTTGACAGGTTTCATATGTATTATAGGAAAATGACACAGGACCATTCGAACTCAGGAAAAGATTTTCCTATTACTGTGTCAAGCCAATGTAGCTGACGGAGCTGTTACATGTAATAGTCTGTGAGCTCGTCCAAAAATTGTGCTGAGCGACGACCTCTAGTACAATTGGTAAAGTTTTCGCCAAAGACCTTTTATTCTCCTGTTCCGCTATGTTTCGATAGCAAACCAACATTCTCTCATATGCATGCAGCAACTTCTCATAACCTATCTCAGTGTTAGGAAGGTTTGCTGTCATTCTCTCGAATGTCTAGGGTTCACGTCCTTATGTACGAAGACTGTCCTCTTGTAGAGTGAAGTTTTTTCTCGTTCGGTGCATCTATTTGGGTAATATGTATTTGAAGTAGTAGGCGGTGCTTACTATGATTTGCGGGCCGCAGGTCGCTTCGGATTACTTGGAGTTGCTATGTATGATTTATTTATGTTGGTCCGTATGGGTGACGCAGGTCGCTGCCAGCATCGGATCTTGTTCTCTTGTTTGGGCACGTCCTTCCTATCATGTCGACCAGAGAAGTCTTCTACAGGTGTTTATCTACTCAAGGAGCTGTTCGTGTACCTCCGCTGGATTTGTCTCTGATCCTTTCTTCTTGTTGAGATCATGCGCTTTTAGGCATCCACCGATAAAAAGTAGAGCACCATTGGGTCTCTGACTGTGTTCATTGCATTAACTGTTCGCGTTTCGCAGCTGTGGTTCTTGTGGATATCCCTTGAAGCTGAACTCGTCCCACCGCACGACGCTGCACGTTGGATCAAAATTCTTAGGCAGCAGTAAGAAGGAGAACATTGTATTTGTGGCAATTGATGAAACTCGCTTCAAGCAAGTTGAAGAGGTCAAATGTGGTCCTTATTTTGATGGCAAGGGATCCTGGGGCATCAACAGAGTGAGGACTAAACTTCTTTGTGGACAGTGCGATGCTGTTATCGGGCACTGTTATGAGACGTTTGCAGGCTCTGCTGATAAGAAAAATCCAGCTTCGGCTACTAAGAAAATTGTCGTGAGGATAAAGGCCTTGCAACCAGACCAGGAAACTGAGTGACTTATGTGGATAGTAAATTATGTTTCTGGGCTTGCTAATGATGTGTTGCTTTTCGGGACGGACGACGGACTATGAGCTCGGGTGTCGTTGAAGTGGAGGTCAGGCGCTTCAAAGACCTATTGGTTTGTCACTCGTCCAAGGATTGTGTTGGCCCCATCATTGTTGGGGCCACTTGCGCAACAGATTGTCCTACCATTTCAGGTATTCTCGGGGCAGGCTGATGACGGTTACATGGAATGGTGTTTGCATCCCACACGGTGTATCTCTGAACTGGGGAAAATTGCGGAGGATTGCCAGGATGCAGCGCATGGACAGCAGGGTCAGTTTGATCAAGAGTACAGGATTTATTATTTGACAGGTTTCATATGTATTATAGGAAAATGACACAGGACCATTCGAACTCAGGAAAAAGATTTTCCTATTACTGTGTCAAGCCAATGTAGCTGACGGAGCTGTTACATGTAATAGTCTGTGAGCTCGTCCAAAAAAATTGTGCTGAGCGACGACCTCTAGTACAATTGGTAAAGTTTTCGCCAAAGACCTTTTATTCTCCTGTTCCGCTATGTTTCGATAGCAAACCAACATTCTCTCATATGCATGCAGCAACTTCTCATAACCTATCTCAGTGTTAGGAAGGTTTGCTGTCATTCTCGTTGTCTAGAGGAACAGTGTCTTCCCGCAGCAAGATCCGAAGAGCACGAGCCCCGATTCTGCTGAGCAAACCCTGCCCTATCTCTGTAGCCATTTGTGAGAAACCTGGAGAATCTGTCAACCGCTGAATCTCTGGGACCACTTGATCCACTTGCTGCCTCATGTTGTCGACGGTGGAATTTACGGACGTGATAACATCTGAAGCCACCTCCCAAGGAGCCTTCCAACGCTGTCTTTCCGGGGCATTCTGCTCCGAGGGTTTTATCACTGTCTTCCTCAGCAACGACAGCTGCTCAAGGGCCTGCCGATCTGCTCTCCTTACAGGTAGAGCCCTGTCCAGCATACTTTCCACCTCCTGTTGCGATGCTGACAAGGAGGTTGCAATGGAAGAGGCAGCTGCACGAGCTGCATTCACACCCACTGCATCTATAATCCGTACGAGGTCGTTCACCAAGGCATTCCGCATTCCATAAGCCTGTCTTTCAGACACAGTCCAGTGCAACAGAGTCCACAGCTGCTCTTGCTTGATACCTCCCTGTTGTTTATCTCCTTGTTGGACCAGATCGTCAAGCCGGTTCCATCTGCCAGCCGCAAGAGTTGGTCCACCCGTGAGATGAGAATTTGCAAAGACGCAGCAGCGAGAGGGGGCCACCATGAATGGGGAAGAAATGAAATAGCAAAACACGACTGTGGTGAAGTGAGGCTACACCTGAAAGATCCGTCTTTGATCAAGAGCTCTTGAAGAGATGATCTCAACTCGCTAGCATCATCTGTTAACAACCTCTTTGCCACATACGGGTATGCCTTGGCGATAAGCTGTAGCATGTAAGTCCGGCTTAGATGCTGAGAATGAGCATAACGAACTCTTCAAACTAACCTGGTTCAATGACATACCCTGTAGTCCGGATCAGCCTTCATGGCAATGCCTTCAAGCACAGTTAACGTTCGGGCGATCAGTGCATAGTAAGGAGGCACTTGGAACGGGTACTTGAACAACACGTCGCCGAGGCCGTCAATGATGGCCTGTCGACACAAACACCATGCCATTCCAGTCACTGCTCAAGTGAATCTGTCAAGGGACTAGAAAACGACAGGCAGAAGCTGAGCTTAGTTACCTTGAAATTTAGTTCAGAGACCGTCTTAGACAGGACTTCATCAAAAAATTGTGCTAGCTCTGGCACAAGGCGTGACACATCTGTGCTCTGGAAGGTACAAAAGAGGTAGAAGGACAGCCTAAGCCATTGGTACCAAGGATGAACAGGCATGCCAGAGGGCCATGAGCCGAGTGAAGGAGACCGGAGAACAACAAGTGGAACAGGCTCAATCTTTGGAGCTCACCGGTGTTAAGAAGCCCAGTTTGTAGTAGTCCTTGGCCATTGCTTCATACTCTCGATTAACCAAGTGCACTATATGCTCCATGATGCCATACCTGAAAGCAAGGAAGCCAGCAGAAAAGATAACCTGAAGGCTGATCTTCTGTGGAATCAGGAACTAGAACAATGCACATTGCGATGCATGCCGTCCTCACCTTGCAGTCTGAGGTGCCTCACTCATCATCCCAAAGTCTAGGTACACAAGGTCCCCTGACCTTGTCACTAGGATGTTCCCAGGATGTGGATCGGCATGAAAGTAACCTGCACAAGTATAGGACCTTACTCAGAGCTCATAACACTGTCAGTGGACCCGTCCAGTACGATTGGCAGCTTCAGATAATGATCACCCAGCACTGATGGCACTCACCATGTCCAAGCAGTTGATGCATGGTACAATCCACACCGAGATTTACAAAATCAACTACCCGATGGCCATATGTTTGCATTCCTGCTCTATCAGTTAGCTTCACGCCCTCTATCCACTCCATAGTTAAAACCCGCCTTGTGCTGTGATAGCAGACAAAATCAGCTTAAAAACTGAGCCGATGGGATGGAAGGCGAAACGCAGATAACCAGCATTTCTCTCAATACGAATGCCGTTAACAAAGTTCGAATACTTACGTGTACTTCCAGAAAACTTTAGGAACGCGGATGTGTGGAAGTGACCCATACAGCTCCTGAAACCGCTCAGAATTTTGGCCTTCCTGTTCATTCCAGGCAAGCTTTATATACTTCAGGATGACATCTCTGCAATCGTGGCATTCTGTGATGGCCCCTTGGAAGCATGCTCCTAACCTTTACATAGTCCAATTCTCCAAAGAGTCGACTTGCAAATTCATCGACAACTGGTACAAGAGGAGATGTCCCCATTTTTTTGGTCTTGTCCATCCATGACGCTAACTTGCGCACTGAAATGCCACCAGACGTTCTGTCGGACATAAATCGTATAGATTGCTTCATCCTACTCAGATGATATGGTGCATATGCTCACCTAAGAGCATGTCCATAGCATCCAACTCAGATGATATGGTGCGTATGCTCACCTAAGAACATGTCCATGGCAATGTTGTCACCAATCCCTGGTCTCTGCACCTGCCACAAGACACGAACTTGGTTAGCAGAAGATGTTTGAAATAAAATAAACCACTCAGGAGGAGCTGAGCAGGCATTTGTCGCTAGCAATGACACTGCCTGCCGTCAGCACTTGCTTCTCTTTCCCGTACCTTAACAGCTACCCACTCTCCAGTAGACTTCAGCCGCCCTCTGTAGACCTGCAGGATGTATGCTTGTTAGAATTCATTGTCTTAATGTTTCAACTAAAGTTCGATCAACAGGAGTAGTGCTGGAGACCCACCTGACCCAAACTTGCAGCCGCAACCGGCTCAGGTGACAACTCCAAGAACAACTTTTCCACCTACATGCATACTCAAACTTGGTCAACAGCACTGACCACCTTAGAAACTTAGTCATCCACAGGCATCTGAAGAATCCATGAATCCAATCGAAGGTAGACACGTACAGGTGCTCCAAGCTCTTCTTCTATCAATGCGTACGCCAACGAAGTTGCAAAAGGGGGTATACGATCCTGACACAACCATAAGTCATAGAAGCAGAACTCAGAAAGGAGAGAGGAACGCAGGGCTCTCATTTCCCAATGGACAGATTCATCAAGATGTTAGAAATGGCAACCTGCAGCTCTGATAGTTCTTCCAAGTACTCTGATGGACAAAGATCTGGTCTCACTGACAATGACTGCCCCACCTGTAGGCCGAGTGCATATGAGACAACCACAACACATTGCAGCCCTACAACAGAAGCAACATGAAGTAACAAGGTTGCAGAAAATAGACAGTGTCCACTCAAAATTTCAATACCTTCACAAAAGATGGACCAAGCTGGATCAGCATGCGTCGAAGATCTCTGGCCCGTTGCTTGTTTTTCGCATTTCCAGTCTACAACACAGCACTACGGGGTCAAGCCATCATTTCTCGCCCAATGTTTGATACAACCTGGCACCCACTGTACACAATGCAACCTGCCAAAAACGTGGACTTCTTTCCTGCCGGCATGATATTGTACCCATGAAGATATAGTACCTGTCTCTCAAGCAACAAGGTTGCAGCAAATCCGCCAAGCTTCATTAATATGTCAAAAGCCCGGGCACGAACATCCTTAGGTCGCTCGTTCATAACCTCTGCTAGCTTTTCTGGATTATAACTGCCGAGGCCACCAAATTAGTACCGATTTCGACTTCCTCAGAACAAGGTGAAGAACGCTTCCGACTCAGTAGATGGGCCAGCAAACCTTCTAGCAAATTCTCGAGCCGTCGATGCCTTCAGCTCCAGCATGTCCACCTAGCAAATCCAGAAGACGCTATCAGTAGCCTGACTGCTGCTGGATTCAGAAACCCACCATGCACAGCTCTTGGACCCTCCAATTTCAGAACCTGAGGACATACCCAACGGTAGAGACCTGTTTCTCCTCCAGGCCAACCTCCAGACCAATCTCCAAGCATGTCAGCAAAACTTTTGTCACCACTTCCGTCAGCTCCAAGCTTGAAGCCCTACCTCGTAGGATGCCACAAAGCCTTGGTCAGGCTGCATTGACCACTAGGAGAAGCTTGTGATTGATAATCTGCAATTACCAAAGTCTGGCATGCCACAAATCCACTGTTCTGCTGCAAACTTACTGGTCTACTGGTCCTTGACGGCCGTGTGCCATCCGTCTGAACCGCTTCCGCTCGCAGTCTCAACGCTCCTGGTACGCGTCTTTGTCTTGCAAGGCCGGCAATGGCTGGCCTGAAGCAACTGTTGGAACCAGACTGTGCATTCCTCCACGTCCTTCTTTCAGGTGATGATGCACCCACCAGACCATGTAACGAGAATCTCGGACTCAACGATTCTTGGACTCCAGCAAGCTCCATTGCCATCTTGCAGACAGCGAGATCCTGAACCTGAAACTCCGAATGCCGGGAAGAACACTGGTAGCATAAACTTATCAATCTCGTTTCTCGATGAAATTTAGCTCAGGCACCCCAATGCCCTGGTTGCGAATTTGCACAATCACTGACGCAATCCCTGGACACAGTTCCGAGCGTTTGCACGAATCCTCGGCTCAGAATGGAGCACCTACAAATATTTCACTGCGGATTGCTTTCAACCATTCCACTGTGAGTGCATACATCTCTGTTGTTTGCCAGGGAGCTTCCACGCCGCAATCGGTTTCAAACGTGACAGATTCTCCGATCCACAGTTCCACGCAACGGTATGACTTGCAAGGTTGCTGGGTAGATGCAACGAGTCATCCATGTGACGTGTAGGGGTTATCTGCATCGCAGATGCTGCTGTCCGTGGGAGCCTTGTGTTCAGATTTTCTGCCTACCGAGGGGCCCAAGAACACGTGGCCTCGTACAAGCCTTTCTACCAGATCTTTCAGTTGAGAATCCCCGTGAGAGGGTGTGTATTACAAAGGAAGATGACATAAACAAGACACGGTAGATCTGGACCCACGTAAAGTGGTAAACAATAATACACGGGGGATGCGACAGATTGTTCTGGACTTGCCAGTGCCATCCCAAATTGGATTTCTAACAACTACCCACCACAAGAGTCGTGTCCGTGGACAGCACATATCTACCATGACGTTGATGCTTTCACAGTTGCTTCAGGGGCAGGACTTGGAGTTTGGATACCCAGTAGAGGCCTTACTACCTGATCCACTGCAAGCTTCTGGAATGCCAACTCCTCCGTTACAACCTGCAAGGCTTTTCTGCAACTGCCTTCATCAGAGAAGGCGAGAGTCCATCTGCCATCTACTAGACGTTTCATCTGGGCGGACCCTCCCACCAGTGTGCCAAGCTTGCCGGCCTCCGCGGACGGGTGATTGGGGGACCGTATTCGGAGATGCAACCATCGAGGATGCTCTTTGTCGATCCTTGGCTGCAAGACCATAGGAATAGAATTGTCAGCAACAGCACCGAGTTGGGGAACTTTGATGGTGATGATATCAGCATGCATTGAGAGCTACATCACATCTTCTTACCGAGCATCCTGCAAGAGGTGCAATCACCCGGATGATGCCCATGCGAGGCTTAGAAGGAACGTCCTCCGCAAGAATGAGCCACCCAGAGACACCGTGTGAAAGTACTAGCAGATACACATTGCGTTCTTTCCCTTTCTCAAAGGAAACTCTACAAGGCATAGCATTCCACGATGCTGGCGAGAAGAGTAATTGGTCAGCTGTCTCACTGTTTCTCATCCTATGCAAGGTTGGTGGCAGTGACAAACACAATTGCCTACGCAAGGAGAACAAAAAAGCACCAACAGAATAATTTGGCATCTTACTGAGTTCCAGTTCAGAGCCAGCTTTGACTAGTTGAGGGTCAATGCTGGAATTATTTGGGCGAGCCCCCCGAGATAGGTTCTCTACTTCACCCAGTGGGGGCTGGTCCTGCGATCGGCCATTCAGAAGTATAGAACGCATCTGATGTAGGACAACAAAAACCTGTTCATGAAAGAGGCCAACATCAGAAATGAACAATGTCACGTACTCAACAAAACAGTTCAGATACCAAAGGTTAAAGTCAACCTTGAGGTTGGCTCGCATTCGTTCTCCAAGTGCCGAGGATGATTGATCATCTGCCACATAGATCAGCCCTCATCTTAAAGACGTTCTTGTGGCTTTGGCTGCTAGATAGCCAACCTCAGTACTGCACTTTGAACCAAGTAGAGCAGAGTCTGCTATTTATTACCATCAACAGGTGACCCCTGGGAGTGCGGCATCAGCACAAAAGAGGAGTCTCTTTGAAGGGAAGGAGTTTCCAGAGCTGATAAGAGAGGGCGGTCATAGTCAGCTTATGGCTGCACATGAAAATTAAGACCCCACTAAGTTGGTAGCCAGAGGAAGTGCCCGTACCTTTCTTGGCCACCACCCACTCATCCTTCAGAAGTGCAGGAATGATATCACACCAACATCCCTTCAACTCTTGCAAGAGATCTTCACAAGCTCCATTATAGGCATTCTGCAATTCATTGTACCACATCTAAGAACAACCCACCAGCACCCTGAGACTCGAGGTTTGTGTTCCACGTGCCCAGTAACAAACCTCCAACATGAGTTTTCGAGCATCACTCAGCTTGTGATCATGGTGTGGCACTAACTGGCGAATCAACCACCCGGTATGCCATAGGGCTTCGACACATGGTGGAGGCCTCCGACAATGAACTTCCATAAGGGAATCCACCACCTGGGACACATGTGCCGAACTTTTTATCATAAACTGTTTCTGTCTAGATAGATAATGAGGATGCAACTGAAACCCGCATCCAAAAGTGTGCACTCCTGCAAACACAGATCACACAGCATACCACAACATCTTCAGCGGCTGACACCTTCAGAGTCTGAAGCTCCAAAGATAGATCATCCTCAGTGCGATCAAATAGCTGGCCAAGCTCTTCATCGGGTTTTGTTCCCATCAGAGCTTGCTGAATTACACGGACCCGACACGAAACAGCAGGAAAGTATACCAGTACACCGTTAGTGTGTCTTAACGAGAAGGTGGTAGACTTGTGCAAGGAAGATGAAGCAAGCGGTTCATACCAACAGACGCTTTCTGTGTCGCTTGCGTTGAGACAACAGCCCAAGGGCATCCAAAAGCGATTCATCTAGGGCTGCAACACATTAAATCATTATTATCAATCCTGTTGCATGACAGGCTTCTTCGATAATGCCACATGATGGCAATGAACAAACTGGATAGCAGCTTAGCACCTTCGTTCCGTAACAACGAGACAAAAACACAAATTGCTGCCAGGACAAGCTTGTCATCGCCACTGAGGAGATTCAAGATCAAAGCTTCTCTGCATGTCACAAGACCAGTTTAGAATTCCAACTCAAGAACTACAGGCACGAGTATCACTCTGTGCATCCTTGCTGTAAACACTTGCAAATTCAACCAGACCAACAACGTGATTCACCTAGGAATTCTTTTCAGCTCTCCAACCAGGTTTCCATCATCAGGGCAGATGTCATCCACCAAATTGTTGCCTTGCTCTTTCTCAGCCTCGGTGATAACATCCTCATCCTTTGTTGATTTGGCGTCCACCTTCCCATCCTCCAACAGTCCAGGTTCCAGACCAACAGAAGGTCGCAGAAGAGCCGCAGCAATCCTATTCACCAATGCTTTGTGTCTTACCACATGCAACAGACGTGAGAGAAGGTACATGGCAGACAGAGCACTGACCTGCATCTGAACATGTATTATGTATCAAAGTCTAGAACGTCCTTGGTTGCAGCCAGTCCTTGGACGTAATGCAATTTTCTACAAAAAAGAAGTAGAGGTCTGTCTTCTCAAATTCTTACCAGGTCAGAAGTTTGGATCTTCTGCACGCCATAGACTGAAGGGATTAATACAGGTATCACAAGCAACCGCAAGATATGGTCTGTCATGATTTCAGCCAATCCAGGGACACTGCCACCAATAATGTCATTGCAGTAATACAGCAAGTCCCCAGTCTCTGCAATTGCAGCTTCCAGTCTTCCAGTTGTGTGTGCAGAATCAGGTGATCTGGACAGTAGATTAGAACGTTTCAGGTATGACTACTTAAGGCTCTGACATGGAAGAAACGGAAACGATGACAAGAACTGAAAACCCACTTTGCCGCCTCTGCAACTAAGCCATCCAGAGCGAAACTCTGCTGCCGGACGAATTCAACTACATCGGAAAAATAGCTCACAGCATGTGAGCTAGTCACAAACTTCCGTATCCCATCATCCTCCACTACACAAGCAAGGAAGACAGTGCATTATTCAAAACCCAGTCGCAGTTTTGATTATCCTTACCCTTTGATTCAAGATTTGGCACCAAAAGGAATGAAACAAAAACAAGCGATAGAGCAGGAAGAACTGACCATGATAGACACTGAGAGTGAGAGTGCGAACAGCTATTCGCACCATGCTTTCCTCATGATGGAAGAACTTGATGGCCTCAGTGTACAAGGGAAACGATACAATCTCATCCTGAACATAGAGCATGAGACAGCTTCAAAGAACCGCTCTAAAGAACAAAATTTGAATTTGAAACAGTTGAGACATGTCAAGGCATACAAGAGTCACCTACATCTTCTGTTTTGATGAAGAATGAAATTGTGTTCTTGTCCAGCTTCATACTGATGGTTCTGAAGCAAGTTCAAACACCAGTGCCACATGAATGTCATGTCACTGAATACACCAATCAAAACACTATCGGTATTGGCTGTAAATCATGTTGAACCATGTCACCTGAAGCAAGATAAAAAAATCGTAACATCAAACAGTCCCAACAATTTGTACCACGTTTAGGCCCTGAAGCATAGACGCACCTTAGAAAGGAAATGTAGTAGGCAAGAAGCTCCTCATGTCGAAAATCAAAAGGATAGGAGATGAGATTGTTGATATACTCGTTGCTGAAGAGGTAATCTATGAGAAAGTTGAACACTTTCAGGATATTCCCTAAGAGCTGGCTACAACAGCTCCGCAATGCATGGCACCTTACTTCAAAGTGGACGGCAAGTTTGAGAAGCGACTCACATATTGCCTGCTCACTTCGAATATTCTGGATCAAGAGACTTAGTGTTTGAAGCAACTGCACAGCAATGGTATTGCTACTATCACTGGTGTTCTTCAGAATCTGTATGAAGTCAGACATTACCTGCTTTTCCATAAAAAAGCTGCAATCCACAAGAACACAAATTCAATAAGCATCAGAGTAAGAGCTTGCAAAAGAAAAAAAAACAAGAAGCCTTCAAGATGTCAAGACTTGTTAGTACTCGAATAATGCAGGGTTGTCGTTTTGATCTCCCCAAATGAGAAGCTCAGCAATTGACCGCAGTGTCTCCACCACATAGTCCTGGAGAAGAGTCTCACCACATGAGGAAGAAACCACGTATCGGTGGCAACAATTGAACATCCAACCCTCTAGAATTGGCACCAAACTTGAGACCAGTAGCCTAAAAGAAGTTGTCCTACCTTATTCGCTTCAGTCACGGCTGCCGCTTTCTGCAGCTGTTCAGTTAAATACCTGCACCAACAGCACCTTCGCTTCAATTCTCTGCACCAAGATCTACTCCGAACTGTGATAAGGCAAGAACAGTGCATACTTCAGTTCTTCCAAGGAGAAGCGGTCCCTAATTTTGAAGAACCACATGATGGCCTGCATTCAATATTCGGGACATAGATGCACAGACCATGTCCCGTAAATATGTAACAGCAACAGCATCACAGCGGGCACGCATTGCAGAGAATTGTGCAGCACAGGCAGCCGCAGCTGCCGCATGCTTGCACCTCTCTGCTCTCCTGCCCTGCTAACGAACCCTCCACATCACCTGGTGAGCAGGCACGGCACCCCACGCTTTCTCCGCCCAGCCCAGTTCCTCAGCAAAACTTTCCAACCCGACCCAATCCAACCCAAACCAACCCAGCCCAAAACCCTCCCCGCGATGCAATCCCAATGCTTGTACAGTCAAGCGCTCAATCTGCTTGCCCTGAACTGCCACATGTCTTCAAGGAATCTACCCTAATCCCAAAAAACAAAGCAAAAACAAGTTCCGAAGCGAAACGAAGTATTTACGTTCCCGCGTAAAGGGTTTGAACAGCGCTTACTGTGCGAAGCGCAAATTGCGCACACACCGGAAGGTCCTCCAGCAGAGCAATGCGAATGTGACACAAGCTTTAGCGACGATGCAGGCTGCCAGGCTTGCCACGCGGTTGCAGCGGGAGATTGCAATGTTGACGACAGATCCCCCGCCCGGGGTCTGTGCTTGGCCTTGTGGCGACCTGCTCACGCACCTGGAAGCTCGTAAGCGGCTTACCTTGTGTGTGATTTGGTTTGAGACCAATGCCAGATGGTTGGAAGCAGCAGACAGCTGACATAACATGTCATCCAGAGATTCAGGGGCCTGCTGGCACAGTTTACTCCAGTGGTTTATTCAAGCTGGATGTGCGGGTACCTGAGAGGCAAGACCTGAGTCCCATCATGTGCTTCGCGAAGAGTTTTGCCTGATCATGTTCTGGATGGGGTTGCCCATAAGATTTGAGACTGTGTTCTGGACGTCATGGTGCAGATATCCGTTTGAGCCTCCGAACGTTAGGTTTGTCACTCCTTTATACCATCCCAACATTGACACGGGGGGGCGGATTTGCCTCGATATACTCGTCATGCCTCCTAAGGTTTTGCATGAATCTGGCAACCACTTTCTTCTGCTCTCTGCTTTGTCTGCCTGTGAGGACAGTGATGCCTCATCTTCCGCCACTGTCCAATGTGTGGAATTTTTGCAGGGAGCATGGAGGCCCTCATTGAACATCCCCACGGTGCTAGCCAGCATTGGTTTGCTTCTGTCGGAACCGAACCCTGACGATGGATTGATGAGTGACATTGTAGGTTCGCGCTCATGCCATGGTTGGCTTGTCAGTCTGAGGCGTCTTCTGAATGGTTTTCTGTCTTCCTGGTAGACAGCGGAGTATAAACATAATCGCTCATCGTTTGACCGGAAAGCAAGAGAGTTGACAGAGAAGTATGCCCTGCCTTCATCATGTGCAGAAAACTCTGCAGATCAGAAATTCCCCAGAGTAGTTGTGGACTGCCCTGCAGAGGTGAGAGTTGATTCCAGCCAGGATGCAAACAGAGCCCTTTTCTTTTACTTTCGGTCATGGAATGACATTGACTGTATGTGGTGAAGGGTCCAAGTGTGAGGGAGTTTTGTGAAGGGAACTCCAAGAGAACTCTTCTCAGCGTAGGAGGGAAGGTAGTGGAAGCTGACCCTCAGACTACTGTCCCAGAAAGTCCCAGAGTGAAGGCTGAGGGAGGATCCACTCCACATCAGCAGAGACTTGGTCTGGCGAGAAAGCTTTCTCTCTCCCAAAAACCTCATCAACTTGTTGCAGACGGTGGTGCAAAGGTGCCGGGCATAAATGGAACTCCTGAAGAAAAGCAGACTGTTGAAGATAGGAACACCGAGGAAAAGCAGGTCGGTAATGACAAGGGGAGCACAGGAGCAGGCCACCCAACACAGCACAGGCTGGGGACTGTGCTGGAGGAAACACTTCAGGGACAGGGGCCAAAGCAGCGAGCCAGTAACCCGCAAGATGGAAACCAGGCTGCTCCTTCAGTTCCAGTCAAGTCAGGCAGGGAGGACCCTGGAAGGCCCAGTAGGCTGAGCTTGCTGTCCAGGTTGAAGCTTTCGAGGTCGATAGGTTCTCAGCAGAAATCTCCAGCAGGCAACGTCCAGCAGCCCACCGCTTCAGTTAAGAGGAATTTAGACTGCATTGTTGTCTCAGACAGTGAAAGCGAGGATGAACATGTGCCTGTGCCTCGGAGTCGGCTTACCTTGACACAGAGGCTACGCAGGTAGAACTGTCGGCTGCCTTCATCCATCGAATCTCTGTATGATGACTGTGATTCTTGATCTCAAGAAAGTGCACGTCTCGCTGCGTTCACTTGGACGAACACGACTCTCCTTCTCCCGCTGATTTCTGCTCCCACCAATCATCTGCATCCGGACCGACTGCCTCAGAAACCTCATTCTGCCAATCTGCATCGCTCCCTTGCGATCCCTCGTGAAATCCCTCCGCTACCGTGCCGCAGGTGCGGATTCTCCCTGGAACAAGGCGGGGACTTGAGCGGCGCTGCACGCTGTTGATCGGCGCCAGCCGGCCGCTTATTTAGACGGAGACCGCCGCTTGTTTAGACGGAGACCGCCGTTTGTTCAGACCGGCTGGCCGCCATCGCTGGTCCAAAGAGGATGACACTCTGTGTGGTTAAGTAACCCGGTCTCCTACCCGCTGGTCAGCCGCAGCCCACGGAAAGGACTTTCATGTCCCAAGCCGCCATGTCCCTTGAATCGGTTTTGGCGGTAGATATGCGGATTCTGGATTCGTCTGAATCGGGACGTATGAATGTGTGCATCCCTGGGTAGCCCGTGCTAGGTGGGCGATTCTGCCTTTCTGGAAGCAGCCCATCAGCAGAAGCTGGTCAGGATGGCGCTCAGGCTGTTTCCTGTCAAGTCTCCTGTTGTGGCTGCTGGATTCGGGGGCCCTGACAAGAGCAGAGCTGGGGTGGAAGTGAAGGTGCGGGTGAGATTCGGGCGGTTGCTGTCGAGGAGGAAGGAGATTCAGGTGCGCAGGCTGCGGGAGCAGAGGGGGAGGCTGTTGGGCATTAGCATCAGGCTGGGGGCGAGGCCAATGGGCTTCCAGTCGGGCCTGCCTGCGGAGATTACCACGGTGATGGACATGGAGGTGCAGTGCATTCTGGATATACTGGGACAGCTGCAATGGAGTGCCAAGACGGAGGCAGTGCTGGAGCAGCTGGGATTCAAGGCGGAGGCAGGTCTGGTGATGGCAGTTTTGAAGGGCCTGACGGATGCAGACTTGGCCCTGGAGTTCTTTTTGTGGGCAGGGAGGCAACAGGGCTACAGGCACAAGAGTCCTGTGTACTTGTGTGTGCTGAAGAAGTTGGGCGATGCTCTCAGGTTTGCTGCCGTGCACAGGGTGCTGGAGATGATGAGAGTGGAGGGATGTGAGCTGAGTGAGGCTTTTGTGTGTGTGCTTGCAGCTTACAGCAAGGCTGGTGCTCCAGCTCTAGCTGTCAGAATCTTCCAGCAGATGAAGAGCTATGGGTGTCAGCCGCGTTCGCTCACGTATAATTCTCTCATCACTGCGCTTGTGAAGGCTGGTGACTACTCCAGTGCGTACAATTTCTATCTGGAAGCAGTGGAGACGAGGTGTGAGCTGGACGTGCCTACGTACAATCGGCTGATATACAGTCAGTTTAAGCTTGGGAAGGTGAATGTGGCTTGCAGCTTGTTTGAGGAGATGAAGGAGAGAGGTTTGAAGCCAGATATTCGGACTTATGGTTCACTGGTGAATGGATATGTCAAAGCTGGGAAGTTTGATGAGAGCTTCAAGCTTGCGGAAGAAATGAGAGAGGAAGGGATGGCCTTCAATTTAGTCATGTATAATATCTTGATAGATGGGTTTGGCAAAGCTGGTGAGGTTGATAGAGCTCTGAAGCTGTTTGAAGACATGGAGACAGATGGATATGGCCCTTCCGTCAGGACGTACTCTAGTCTCATGCATGGCTTGTGTAAAATGGGTCGTATGAGTGAGGCTTTGAAGATGTTTGAGAGCATGAAGGCGAGAGGAGTGAGTCCCAATGTGGTGACCTATAGTTGCCTCATGAATGGGTACGGAAAGGCTGGCCAGGTTGATCAGGCCACCCAGCTGTTTAAGGAGATGCAGGTTTCTGCGATTTCCCCCTCAGTCATTACGTACAACACACTCATCAACGTTCTTGGCAAAGCTGGTAGAGTGGATGAAGCATGCCAGTTGTTTGAAGGTATGAGGGGCACCCCAAACGAACCCAATCTGGTGACCTATGTCTCCCTTATGGATGGACTGGGAAAGGCAGGTCGGGTAGACGAGGCGTGTAAGCTCTTCCAGGATCTCAAAGCCAGTGGCTTTGTGCCGGATGCATTCACCTACACTACTTTGATTGATGGCTTCAGACGAGTAGGTAAGGTGGATGAGTCCCTGAAGTTTTTGGAGGAGATGAAGGGGCAACGTATATCACCCTCTGCTGTTACTTACAATGCTGTGATCGATGGTCTGGGAAAAGCAGGTCGAACACAGGATGCCTACGTGATGCTCTGTGAAATGAAAGAAAATGGGCTGGTCCCCGATGTACAGACTTTCACCAGCCTCATTGATAATTTCGGAAAGGTTGGGCGCATTGATGAAGCATGCAAGGTCTTCGCAGAAATGTGTGATTTAGGTGTTAAACCAACCCGAACAATGTATGCATGTCTGGTAGAGGCACTGAGCAAAGCTGGCCAGATGGAGCTCGCGGTCAGGTTTCTGGACGAGATGCAAAACGAAGGCATCACCGCAGATGCCCATACCTACACCAGTCTGATTGATGGCCTGTGGCGTGCGGGTCAGATGGGTGAATCCTGGAAGCTGTTCAACCAAATGAAAGAACAGAAGGTTGCACCTTCCGTAGCCACGTACAATGCTCTCATGAATGGCTTGGGTAAGGTGGGCCAAACTGGTGAAGCTTGCAAGCTGTTCACAGAGATGCAAGAGGAAGGGCTGGTTCCTGACGTGCACACGTATAGCTGCCTCATTGATGGGCTCGGAAGGAATGGGAAACTGGAGGAAGCTAACAAGGTCTTCGATGAAATGTCTGAAAGAGGGTTGACTCCAGACGTTGTGCCATACACAGCTCTCATAGCTGCCAGCATCAAGGCAGGTTCCATTGTCGATGCGAAAAGGCTGCTTGAAGATCTCAAGAAAACTGGGACACCGCCAAATGTGGTCACCTATACAGCTGCTGTCGATGGTCTTGTGAAGGCAGGTGACGTCCTCGAGGCCTGCCGGTTGCTCAAGGAAATGGCTGAAAGTGGGATCGCCCCGAATGTAGTCACATATACTGTGGTCCTCGACCGGCTTGTGAAAGAAGGGGCTATTCTGCAGGCATTGAATCTCTGGGAACAGATGAAGAGCAGGGGGCTGCAACTCAACGTGGTAAGCTACAGCACACTCATTGACGGACTGGGAAAGGCAGGTCTAGTGGATAGTGCTTATGTGGCTTTTGAGGAACTGAAGACTCAGGGACTCGTTCCCAACGTAGTAACCTACAGCAGTCTCGTGGACAGTCTGGGTAAAGCAAATCGGATTGATGCACTTCGGGATATTGTTGCTGAGATGAAGCATAACGAGGTGAACCTGAACGTTGTCACATACAGTGCTCTGGTGGACTGTTTGAGCAAAGCAGGTGAAATCGATGAAGCGTGCCGATTGTTGACAGACATGAAGCTCCAGGGTGTAGCTCCCAACGTCATCACATACAACATTATTTTGGATGCCTTGATGAAGTCGAGGCGTGTAGGGGATGCTTGCAAGCTCCTGGACGAGCTCAGATCCAATGACAGGTCACCAAACCAAGCCATCTATGGTGCTGTTTTAGACAGACTATATGAAATGAGGGCGACAGTATCACCCTGATACCAAACCAAGCATCTCAAGCTGATTCAAGATAACAGGTATGCTTTTGGCACTCACTCACCCGTATAGTTCTGGCTCGTATCACCAGCCTGCCGTGCCAATTGTTCCTAACTCTAACATGCTTGTGGCCATTTCCATCTACGGAGCACAGCTTACGATGACACGCAACATGCCACTGGTCTAGGACCAAGCTGGATGGACAGTGAAGACCATCCGATCGGCCAAGCTGGAGTAACCTGCCATGAGACAAGTGAACACAACTTCAGGTTTTTGAGCACTTAACACTCAACGCTGCGGCCTTCAAGATTCTCATCAGTTTAATGTCATCGAGGCTTATGTATCCTTTCTTGCAGGACGGGAATCATTCTGGAGGTGCTCGGCAGATTGCGCAGACATAGGTCTGTTTTCATCAGTGAATGAGGAGATCGTTTGGTGAGCGTTTTAGCTCACCTGCAACCGCTGGCTGGAACCGTCACCTGCCGTTAGCTGAGCAGGACTCAAGGCTGAAGGTAAGTACCATTGCGTCGCAGAGGAGTGCCGTGCACCGGCGGACTGATGAGAAAGAAGTGCTGCTCCTCACGATGTCCTCACCTTCGACCCAAGCCAAGAAAACTCTTCCAGGCGATGTGGGGTCGGAAGAAGGGCCTATGGAGTTGCTGCTCTACGCAGCCTCCCTTCCTCCTTCCCCCATACCGACTCGGCGAGTTCCAAAAACCGCTCCCCCCATGGATAGGTCGCATAACCTTCATATATCTAATATGAGATACATGTAACATCTAATATGACATAGTATATATAAGTTATGTATTTCAAAGTTGGAAAGACGTGTGCCTATAGTATCGAGCTGGGATTGTGCGTCTTGCAAGGAGCGCTTTTCTTGGAGTGTAATGTTGAATCCTTAGGGGGTGTTGTAATATTGTACTATAATATTGTATTATTAACTAGTCTAAACTGATGGCTTATGCGATAAGCACTAATAGCTAATAGCATTTTAAAATAGGGAACAGCATTTTAAATTCGTGTGGTTGTCTTTTGGCATTGTCCTTAATTTGGGTTTCTACATGATCAAGGTGCTGAAAGGCAGACTTGACCCTCCATTGTCTCCTGCCCTACGAGTGGGTCAGTCCAGTTTATGACACCCTGATACCTTTGATCACGAGCAGTCACTACCCTCCCTCGCAATCCTACCACAACTGAATTTCTTGCCTTTTTTGCTATCCAACCTCTTTCCTTTGTGACCCAACTCGTTGATGCACTAGAAACTGCTCTTTCCCCAATTCAGCCATTGTTTTTTTCCTCTCTCCCCCTCTACGATCTTGACTTAGTCTTCATCTTACTTCAAGAGGTTATCATCTTAGAATCTCTCCTTCAGTTTGTGTCACCCATTTACTTGCCAACACTCCCCAAGACATCTCATTTATCATCATCCCCCCTACCTCCACCTCTTTGCCCTCCGTTTGCAACTACATCTGCCTCACCCACCCCTTCACATCCTAATCCCTCTACCATGGCCAATTTTTTCCAAAATCTTACAAGACGCCCTTTAGGGCCGCAGAAATGACGCGGATTTCCGCCACCACTGTGTCGTGCCTGCCCGCACTACCGACCCTCAAGCAATTCTCCTGCAACTTCCCTCTCCGATTTCCCCGACCCTTGATCCCCTCCTCTCCATTCTCTTGGACAAGCTTGCCACTCTCGCCTCCATCGAAGAGTTCCTTGGTGGATGGCAGTGCCAACTGAATGTCGCCAAGTCTCAATTTGACATTGCCCTCGCAGCCTCACGTGCTATTCTTCTTCCTGCATAGGATTTGTTGGAGCGTTTATGGGGGCGCCCCCACTTCTCATCTCCATAGATGTTCCCCTTTTTTTGAACTTATAAAGTTGAAGTTACGCTAAAAAAACAAGGGTTGTGGCAAGGGTCATGTCTTGCGCATATCGACCAGGGCAACTGGTTTCAAAGACGACCAAGATCCAAAATACCGGCCTTGATCCGAGCTGGCATTGGGCAAGGCTTCTAAAAGCCTATGGGAGTTGCAGCCTCCCATCTACGTGGTTCCTAAAACTCTTCAAGTTATTAATGCACGCGTGTGCGCAGACGTGGGCCCCACCACTCATACTCCGGTTGCTTACCACCGGGATGCAGGTGCATCCTCTAATGCTATGGCCATGCATCCATCCAAGCATCGTATGTAATCAAGTCTACGAAATCGTAGTCCCGTTCACGGATGGTTCACGATGCCATGAACACTATTAGGCTGTTTATTGCGCGTACATTACATGCTCAAACTCGCGAGCGACTTCACCAACCGCACACTCACTGTGAACGCCGATCCATCGGGTGTCGAACATTTTAAGCTATGAGTGTAGAAGCATCAGCTGGTCTTGACCTACCGATCGGGTGGGAGGTACAGGAACCACCGCAAGGTCTTTTCAAAATCCTTGATTTGACATTATCTTCTGTTGTTATCGGCAGAGAAGTGTTGACTGAAGGGAAATGCACTCCGTTGTTGTCTAATGTCGCCATCATTCGGTGGGATAGAGTGGAGGACTTGCTCCACGGAGATAGTACGGACCACTCATTTCCTACCTCGTTCTGGAAGGAGACCGACAAAAAGGCAAGAGGAACTAAAATCATACGTAGACAAAACATGTGGTCTTGGCCGCACACTATTGGTGTGCCTTTGAACAACAAATTTTGCAAAGAACGACGTACTGTCCGAGCATCTCAGCAGGGAAACGTAAAGGCAAGATATTAAGACTCTCTAGTGTGAAACATGGCTGTCAATACCACTTTGATGTCAAGCAGCTTGCTTGTTGGCCTCATCTTGCAGCTGTGTTTATTGTCCATAACCAGCATGTCGATAACTCTGGCCAAATTTGTCATGGCTTCCAGTACAATACAAACCCACAAGCAAGGTTTGCTACTCATTTGAGTACTGAGATACGTGCATGGGTCCAACACAGACTTTTTGCAGGAGCCACTAAAAGATAGATATATTTGGAGCACGTTCAGAAAGTGGATTTGAAAGCACAGGCTTATGATTAACACCATAATTTTTCAAGAGGGGGAATATACAAACCTCCTTCGGTAGAAACAAAACCCCCTTGATGGATTTGACACCCTCTTCGAAGTGCCGGAACTGCCTAGTTATGAAAATCAGCATGCCCTTCGTAAGTCCAAATATTCGGTAAAAGGTATAATTTATAGCAATAACCCCCCTATAGACCAAAACAGGGCGCCAGCCGACCGGCGTCCTCATGAATCCAAACTAAACACAATAATTTTGCAAGGGGGAATATACAAACCCTCTTCTTTTGGGGTTGGACCCTCTTGACCAAACACTGCCCGGTCCGAAAATAGCCTTTTATGTCATGTTCAAAATATCACCCCATTCACGGGGCACATACACTTATACACCAAATGTTTACCAATTGCCTCTAATGACCCATCAAGACGCCCGGCCACTTTGACGGTCTATCACAACACTCAAGCCTTGTACTACATTGTGGGAACTCGCGAACTTTCTATACCACCAAAAATGGACCTTTCACCCAATCCAATGTTTAATTGAGTCCGCATCTACTTTAGAATGGAGGAATATGACGGGCCATTGCTAGACTCATCCGGCCTCGCATCGAATCCAACATCATTGCTAAATTACACATTTGTTCCACCATAATTCTGAAAGGAGGTTAATATCGAACCCCCTTTTTTTGCTTTTGGACCTCTTTCACGAAATCGACACTGACCTTAAAAGAGGGTTTTAGCCCATTCTTCAAAATGACATTACCCTAGTTATTCCATCCACAAATGTAGAGTCTCAGCCTTTTCCATTGACATGATAGAGAGCGTTTCTAGGGCGCCGTCCCAGCCCCGTGATGTGTTCATGGACACCATTCAATAAATTCATCAAAACTAGATATGGTTCTACTTTGGAAAGAAACAAAACTGAAGGTTGTGTTAGAATGCCGACATGGCGGCGTCCACAACGATTGGGACAAGAACGGTTATGGCGCGACTTTCGCTGACAGCTAGCCGGGCGCGCACAATCCCGTGTCGTTGTAGTAAGGGGTCCGCTCCCAAGGGAATGATGGGCTCCGTTTGTCGCGTTTCAACCGTTTTTCTCCTCACCATGACTGCTTTGACTCAAACACATACGCTTATCGTTCGCTACTATCTACCCGTAATGTCCAGTAGCTCCGAGGCCAAACGTTTGACCTGCTCACGTCAGTATCATTCCAAATCCCTCAGACTTCTAGTCCGTCCCTCTTACCCTCTCACACTCGCCTAAAATCACTCACGCTAAATTCTCCACATCTCAAGACTCATCGCCCTTTGGAAAAGCGGGTGGGCTGCGTGGTCTGACCTCCGCTGCTCATGGACTCTCCGTCTGGGCTCTACACGAGACAAGACGCCTGCCGGCCTTGACGGTCTATCACAACACTCAAGCCTTGTACTACATTGTGGGAACTCGCGAACTTTCTATACCACCAAAAATGGACCTTTCACCCAATCCAATGTTTAATTGAGTCATCTACTTTAGAATGGAGGAATATGACGGCCATGCTGACTCATCCGCCTCGCATAATCTGAATCCAACATCATTGCTAAATTACACATTTGTTCCACCATAATTCTGAAAGGAGGTTAATATACGAACCCCCTTTTTTTGCTTTTGGACCTCTTTCACGAAATCGACACTGACCTTAAAAGAGGGTTTTAGCCCATTCTTCAAAATGACATTACCCTAGTTATTCCATCCACAAACAGAGAGTCTGCAGTCTTTCCATTGACATGATAGAGAGTTTGTAGGGCGCTCACGGCCAGCCCGTGATGTGTTCATGGACACCATTCAATAAATTCATCAAAACTAGATATGGTTCTACTTTGAAAGAAACAAACTGAAGGTTGTGTTAGAATGCCGATATGCGGCGTCCACAACGATTGGGACAAGAACGGTTATGGCGCGACTTTCGGCCGACACTAGCCGCACAATCCTGTCACAGGGGGTCCGCTCCCAAGGAATGATGGGCTCGCTTGTCGCGTTTCAACCGTTTTCTCCTCACCATGACTGCTTGACTCAAACACATACGCTTATCGTTCGCTACTATCTACCCGTAATGTCCACCGAACAGGCTCGGCGAGGCCAAACGTTTAAGGACCTGCTCATCTCGTGATCATTCCAAATCGGGTCCCTCAGACTTCTAGTCCGTCCCTCTTACCCCTCTCACACTCGCCTAAAATCACTCACGCTAAATTCTCCACATCTCGCGCAAGACTCATCGCCCTTTGGAAAGCGGGTGGGCTGCGTGGTCTGACCTCCTCCGCTGCTCATGGACTCTCCGTCTGGGCTCTACACGCCTCCCGAGTTCCTCCAGCCACGCCCGGCCCGCCCAACGCCGATCTGGCCGCCCCGGACGCAGCAAGGGTCCCCTACGCTCGTCCCCGCACACACCACCACACGCTAGGGTCCATCACGGGCCTCCGAGCCGCGCTCGCCGGTGACTCAGGACTCAAGTTAGCAAGAAGACGCACAAGGGTCTGCAAGGAAACGCGGCATCAACACCAAGAGAAAGACACTTTACTAGAGCAGCCTCAACCCTCTTATACTACGCCCAAGGTCGGCGTCTTTATTACACTCCTATTCTGAGTGGGTGGCCAGCTCAGTGTGCCCTAATCGGCCGCCTACCATCTTACGCCCCTCCCCTATCTCCGTCGTCGGAGGTGGGCCTGGGATGCCTTGTTCCTGCCACCGATGACCCCACTCCTTGCTCGACTGCACAAGCACCCAATCGGATGATCCGGGGTGGGACCTTCCCTTCCCGAGACCCCAGACGCTGCGTATTCGACGACCGCGAACCACCACATCCTCCTCTCGTCCTTCGAGTGGGTCCTCACTGTGAGACCACCGCTGATCGCCTCCTCCCGAGCACGTCGGGATGACTCCTCTCCTCCCGAGTCCGGACCGGTCCGATCTCGACCGGGTCCGATCTCCGTGGAGTTTGCCTTATTTCAGTCCGGACCTCGTGGTCCGGTCTCATCTCGGACCTCAAGGTCCGATACTGTGGTCCGGTCCTCAAGTCCGGACCCCCAATCCCGGACCGCCCACTGGGGCCTGTCTCGCCACCGGCCCCATCACTTGGGTCCGTTGGTTTCCTACCTCCCACCTATTTGGGCCTCATCCCTATCCCCTGGTTGCGACGGACTTACCTCAAGGCCGCTACATCGCCGAGTCCCGCCTCCTGGGCTCTTCTTCACCGCCTCATCACCAAACAAGGCCACCAAGGCCCCATACTGCCCCCATGCCTTCTTCCTTCCACTCCTCACCCTTCCGAGGTCCGTCTAGCAAGCCAGAAGTTTCCAACGCTGAGGAGCTCAGTGGTAGTAGGCAAAATCCGAGTCGATTTGTTGGATTGCCTCCTCTGAGCACGTCGGATGACTCCTCTCCTCCCGAGTCCGGACCGGTCCGATCTCGACCGGGTCCGATCTCCGTGGAGTTTGCCTTATTTCAGTCCGGACCTCGTGGTCCGGTCTCATCTCGGACCTCAAGGTCCGATACTGTGGTCCGGTCCTCAAGTCCGGACCCCCAATCCCGGACCGCCCACTGGGGCCTGTCTCGCCACCGGCCCCATCACTTGGGTCCGTTGGTTTCCTACCTCCCACCTATTTGGGCCTCATCCCTATCCCCTGGTTGCGACGGACTTACCTCAAGGCCGCTACATCGCCGAGTCCCGCCTCCTGGGCTCTTCTTCACCGCCTCATCACCAAACAAGGCCACCAAGGCCCCATACTGCCCCCATGCCTTCTTCCTTCCACTCCTCACCCTTCCGAGGTCCGTCTAGCAAGCCAGAAGTTTCCAACGCTGAGGAGCTCAGTGGTAGTAGGCAAAATCCACCGAGTCGACTGGTCCGATCTCGACTCCGGGTCCGATCTCCGTGAGTCGGTCTTATTTCAGTCCGGACCTCGTGGTCCGGTCCATCTCAAGTCCGGACCTCGGTCCGACTCCATACTGTGGTCCGTCCTCAAGTCCCGACCCCCAATCGACCGCCACCGTTAGGGGCCTGTCTCGCTCACCGGCCCCATCCTCGGCTTGGGTCCGGTTGGTTTCCTACCTCCCCACCTATTTCGGGGCCCTCATCCCTATCCCCTGGTGGTTGCGACGGACTTACCTCAAGGCCGCTACATGGCCGAGTCCCGCCTCCTCCCTGGGCTCTTCTTCACCGCCTCATCACCAAACAAGGCCACCAAGGCCCACTTGCCCCCATGCCCTTCTTCCCTTCCACTCCCTCGACCCTTCCGAGGTCCGCCGTGCAACCGAGAAGCTTCCAACGCTGAGGAGCTCAACGTGGTAGTAGGCAAAATCCGAGTCGATTTGTTGGATTGCCTCCACATGCGCCCGAGCACCCGATACTCTTCGCCAGGTGTGCGAAGGTCCGCTTGTCAGTCCGCTCTCCCGCCAGTTTGTCACCGGCCGAATCTCGCGAGGCCATGAGGCTCTACCAACACTGCCCGCCCACGCTCCAGCCCTGCTGCTTCGCCCACCGCCTCACGCGATGTGGCCCCTCCGCCTTCCTCAACTGACCAGCCTTTTCCGCCCAAGGCCCTTGCCTCCGCTCATCCCGGCCTCAAGCTCCGCCATCTCCTCCTGGCGGCCCCGGCAGTGCCTGACCGTCGCCTGTGTCCTTCTCCATTTCGGCGACGCCCCGCCTCCTTTCCATCGCCTACCTCTTCGCCGCCAATGTAGCCGAGTCGCTTATCTCCGCCGTGATCCGCAATCACGCCCCGCAACCCTGCCTGCTTCGATTGATCTTGAGCTGGCTGGGTCTCTCGGTCTTCCATCTCCGCCTCCCTGCCGCCTCCACTTCCCAGAATCGAGCCCCGAGATCCTCCATCTCCTTGTTGCCGGGCCTCCTTCTCGCACGGCTCCTGCTCGCCGCCTCCTGCTCCGCCTTTAGCGCTACTGCCCCTCGCCTCCTCCACCGGCTATGATCCCGCCTTAGTGATCTCTTGCGTCGCTGGCTCACCACGCCACCTTCACCCGAGCCTTGGTGTTGTTCCCGCCCAGCCGCCCAGGTCTCGAGCTCCGCTCGGCCGCTTCCTCCAGCCTCCCTGCCGCCTCCCTGCCGCCGCAGAGGTCTTCTCGCCTGCTTCTCAGGCTCGCTTCAACTGCTGACAATGAAAGGACCTTGGTCCGTCGCCGAATAGACGGGACCTGCCTTCGGCTTTCCTCCTCGACTCGAGCGAGGGATTCCGCCTCCCTGCCGCCTCCACTGCCTCCGGAGGAGCACCATGCCTCCGCCTCCTTGTTGCCTCCACCCGCCTCCTTGGTCCGCCTCCGCAGAGACCCCAGACGCTGCGTATTCGACGACCGCGAACCACCACATCCTCCTCTCGTCCTTCGAGTGGGTCCTCACTGTGAGACCACCGCTGATCGCCTCCTCCCGAGCACGTCGGGATGACTCCTCTCCTCCCGAGTCCGGACCGGTCCGATCTCGACCGGGTCCGATCTCCGTGGAGTTTGCCTTATTTCAGTCCGGACCTCGTGGTCCGGTCTCATCTCGGACCTCAAGGTCCGATACTGTGGTCCGGTCCTCAAGTCCGGACCCCCAATCCCGGACCGCCCACTGGGGCCTGTCTCGCCACCGGCCCCATCACTTGGGTCCGTTGGTTTCCTACCTCCCACCTATTTGGGCCTCATCCCTATCCCCTGGTTGCGACGGACTTACCTCAAGGCCGCTACATCGCCGAGTCCCGCCTCCTGGGCTCTTCTTCACTGCCTCATCACCAAACAAGGCCACCAAGGCCCCATACTGCCCCCATGCCTTCTTCCTTCCACTCCTCACCCTTCCGAGGTCCGTCTAGCAAGCCAGAAGTTTCCAACGCTGAGGAGCTCAGTGGTAGTAGGCAAAATCCACCGAGTCGATTTGTTGGATTGCCTCCTCCACATGCGCCCGAGCACCCGATACTCTTCGCCATAGGTGGCCGAAGCGGCTGTCCAGCTTGGGTCCGTCTCCCGCCAGTTTGTCACCGGCCGGCCGAATCTCGCGAGGCCAAGTGAGGCCTCACATTTCCTGCAACTCTGGCCGCCCCGCCCCGCCCAGCCTCTGCTGCTTCGCCCACGCGCCATGACGCGCCCTCCGCCTTCCTCAACTGACCAGCCTTTTTTCGGCCCAAGGCCCTGCTCCTCCGCTCATCCCGGCCTCAAGCTCGCCATCTCCTCCCTAGGCGCAGCAGTTTACGCGCCGCCTGTGTCCTTCTCCATTTCGCGACGCCCCGCCTCCTTGTTCCATCGCCTTACCTCTTCGCCGCCAATGTAGAGTCGCTTATCTCCGCCGTGATCCGCAATCACGCCCCGCAACCCTGCCTGCTCGACAGGTTCTTGAGCCGTAGCTCGGTCTCTGCGGTCTTCCATCTCCGCCTCCACCTCCACTTCCCAGAATCGAGCCCCGAGATCCTCCATCTCCTTGCCGGCTCTTCTTCACTGCCTCCGGACTGCCTCCGCCTCGCTCCGCCTTAGCTGGCCGCTGCCTCCTCCACCGGCTATCCCGCTCAGGTGATCTCGCCTTGCCTTAGCCGCGGCTCACACGCCACCTTCACCCGAGCCTCCGCAGCTTGGTGTTGTTCCTCGCCAGCCGCCCAGTGTCTCGAGCCCCGAGATCCTCCATCTCCGCCTCCTTGTTGCCTCCACCTCCCCGCCTCCCTGCCGCCGCTGCAGAGGTCTTCTCGCTGCTTGGGCCTCAGGCTCGCTTCAACTGCTCAGACAACAAGGACCTTGGTCCGGCTCCGAATAGACCGGACCTCCCCGCCGCTCTTGCTTTCCTCCTCGACTCGAGCGAGGGATTCCGCCTCCCTGCCGCCCACCCGCCTCCGAGGAGCACCATGCCTCCGCCTCCACCTCCGGGTCTTCTCTGCCCCGCAGAGACCCTAAAGCATACCGTCCATGACGTTAGCCAAATCACGTGTTTCTTCCACGGCCGCTGGGAGATGTCCAGAAGTCCGAGGAGAGGGCATCTCCGCCTCCGTCAAGGACCGCTAGATCCGGAGTGAGTCCGGACTGCCTCCTCTGAGCACGTCGGATGACTCCTCTCCTCCCGAGTCCGGACCGGTCCGATCTCGACCGGGTCCGATCTCCGTGGAGTTTGCCTTATTTCAGTCCGGACCTCGTGGTCCGGTCTCATCTCGGACCTCAAGGTCCGATACTGTGGTCCGGTCCTCAAGTCCGGACCCCCAATCCCGGACCGCCCACTGGGGCCTGTCTCGCCACCGGCCCCATCACTTGGGTCCGTTGGTTTCCTACCTCCCACCTATTTGGGCCTCATCCCTATCCCCTGGTTGCGACGGACTTACCTCAAGGCCGCTACATCGCCGAGTCCCGCCTCCTGGGCTCTTCTTCACTGCCTCATCACCAAACAAGGCCACCAAGGCCCCATACTGCCCCCATGCCTTCTTCCTTCCACTCCTCACCCTTCCGAGGTCCGTCTAGCAAGCCAGAAGTTTCCAACGCTGAGGAGCTCAGTGGTAGTAGGCAAAATCCACCGAGTCGACTGGTCCGATCTCGACTCCGGGTCCGATCTCCGTGAGTCGGTCTTATTTCAGTCCGGACCTCGTGGTCCGGTCCATCTCAAGTCCGGACCTCGGTCCGACTCCATACTGTGGTCCGTCCTCAAGTCCCGACCCCCAATCGACCGCCACCGTTAGGGGCCTGTCTCGCTCACCGGCCCCATCCTCGGCTTGGGTCCGGTTGGTTTCCTACTCTCCCCACCTATTTGGGCCCTCATCCCTATCCCCTGGTGGTTGCGACGGACTTACCTCAAGGCCGCTACATCGCCGAGTCCCGCCTCCCGGGCTCTTCTTCACCGCCTCATCACCAAACAAGGCCACCAAGGCCCCAATATGCCCCCATGCCTTCTTCCCTTCCACTCCCCACCTTCCGAGGTCCGCTCACTGGCAAAGGGCCAGAAGCTTCCAACGCTGAGGAGCTCAGTGGTAGTAGGCAAACCGGTGTCGATTTGTTGATCGCCTCCTCCACATGCGCCCGAGCACCCGACATCTTCGCCATAGGTGCAAGTCGAGCGTATGTCCACCTTTTGCCGGGTCCGTCTCTCCCGCCAGTTTGTCACCGGCCGGCCGAATCTCGCGAGGCTACAAGAGGCTCATATTTCCTCGCAACTGGCCGCTCCGCCCAGCCCTCGCTTCGCCTGGCTGCCTACGCCGCCATGATGCGTGGCCCCTCCGCCTTCCTCAATCGACCAGCAGCTTTTTTCGGCCCAAGGCCCTTGCTCCTCCGCTCATCCCGGCCTCAAGTGCCCATCTCCTCCCTAGGCGGTCCGTGTGTGCCTGATTTCGCCGGCCTGTGTCCTTCTCCATTTCGGCGACGCCCCGCCTCCTTGTTCCATCGCTTTACCTTCGCCGCCAATGTAGCCGAGTCGCTTATCTCCGCCGTGATCCGCAATCACGCCCCGCAACCCTGCCTGCTCGACAGGTTCTTGAGCCGTAGCTCGGTCTCTGCGGTCTTCCATCTCCGCCTCCACCTCCACTTCCCAGAATCGAGCCCCGAGATCCTCCATCTCCTTGCCGGCTCTTCTTCGACGGCCGTCCGGTGCTCGCCGCCTGCTCCGCCTTAGCTGGCCGCTGCCTCCTCCACCGGCTATCCCGCTCAGGTGATCTCGCCTTGCCTTAGCCGCGGCTCACACGCCACCTTCACCCGAGCCTCCGCAGCTTGGTGTTGTTCCTCGCCAGCCGCCCAGTGTCTCGAGCCCGAGATCCTCCATCTCCGCCTCCGCCTCCTCCACCTCCCCGCCTCCCTGCCGCCGCTGCAGAGGTCTTCTCGCTGCTTGGGCCTCAGGCTCGCTTCAACTGCTCAGACAACAAGGACCTTGGTCCGGCTCCGAATAGACCGGACCTCCCCGCCGCTTCTACCTTTCCTCCTCGACTCGAGCGAGGGATTCCGCCTCCCTGCCGCCCACCCGCCTCCGAGGAGCACCATGCCTCCGCCTCCACCTCCGGGTCTTCTCTGCCGTCCCGCAGAGACCCCAAAGCATACCGTCCATGACGTTAGCCAAAACTCGCCGTGTTTCTTCCACGGCCGCCGCTGGGGAGATGTCCAGGAAGTCCGCTGAGGGAGAGGGCATCTCCCGCTCCGTCAAGGACTGCTAGACTGCAGTCCGGAGTGAGTCCGGACTCGGCTCTCCGGACCTGATCAGGACCCTCAGGTCCTGGGTGCCTTGGTCCGGCCCTTCTACCTCCTTGGTCCGTTTGGCCGCTAGCTCCTTCGCCTGCCTCGCTTTGGGCTCAGGTATGGGGTCCGAGTTGGCGCTTCCTCCCGCCGGAGACAGAGGGCTCCGATGTGGTCACGCTGGCCTCCTGCCTGGCCTCTCCGCCTCTCGACCGCCTCCACCTCCCGCACTCCGGTAGGGGTAGAGGCAGGCGCCTGGTGCTTCGCTGGTGGTGCCACCTTCCGCCTCTTGACGACTGCTGTCCCATTCTGGTCAGGCCGAGGTATGGCCTTGCCGACAGCTGCGACGCCGCCTCCACCTCCTGGGTGCTCCGCAGTGCACCCGCCTCCGAACTGCAGAAGGAGGCAGATATCCTCCCATACCTCTCGGGCGGCGAGGGGTCCATTCCACCGGATGGAGTCCCAATTCCCTCCCAATCATCTTCCTCCCGGCCTGCTTTAGTCTTAGGAGGTCGAGCCTTCGCCTCCTGCCTTCGCCTTTCCCGCCGGCAGCAGGCCGCTTAACTCTTCCGAGCGCCCGCCTCCTCTTCTCCCTCCTTCAGAGATTGAGGTGTCCCACACATGGATGAGGAAAGGACAATGACGAGGGCTTCTCCCGAGCTTCCGCCTCGACCGATCCGGCGAGATGACGCCGCCGGCCCGCTTGCCACAGTAGGGCGGAGGAACACCAAAGATTATCACCAAGGTGATCCACCTTGGTGAGCATGTTCCAATGGACAATGACCTTAGCCACCGCCTCACCCGCCATCCAAAGAAGTCCGACATCGCCCAACTGCTTGACGACCGCTGGCCCCTCGGTCGCAGAGCGCCCGCCGCTTCTACCTTTCCTCACCTTGAGGGGTTCCGGACTACACCCCAATTTTCACCGGCTTGTAAATCCGCCTCGACCTCCACGGCCCACCTCCTAGGGTCCTCCTCAAACTTTGAGCGGACCTCCTTGTTGACGGCCAAGATCATGATTCCCCGACAAGTGTGACTGCCGAACGTCCACACCGCTGAAGATGTCCAGATGCCACTTCTCCACCAAGTCCTCCGCCTCCTCCACCTGTGGTCCAAGTCGGGTATCTCCGACGCCAAGGCCCACCAGCGCCAAGGCTCCCATACCTCCGGCCTTCTTGGGTCCCATCACCGCCTTCTTCCATCTCCGCCTCCACTTCCCAGAATCGAGCCCCGAGATCCTCCATCTCCTTGTGGCCTCCTGCCTTCGCCTCCTTGGTCCGCCTCCTGCCTTCGCCTCCTTGTTCAGTTAGCTACTGTAGTCCCTCCACCTCCACGGTTGCGATCCCGCCTTAGTGATCTCAGCCTCGTCGCGGCTTCGCCCACGCGCCACCTTCACCCGAGCCTCCACTTGTTGTTTCACCTAGCCGCCTCCACCTCCCCGCCTCCTGCCTTCGCCTCCTCCACCTCCCCGCCTCCCTGCCGCCTGCCGCTGCAGAGGTCTTCTCGCTGCTTGGGCTCAGGCTCGCTTCAACTGCTCAGACAACAAGGACCTTGGTCCGGTCTGCTGAATAGACCGGACCTCCCGCTGCTTGGCGCTTCCTCCTCGACTCGAGCGAGGGATTCGCCTTCCGCCTCCACCCGCCTCCGGAGGAGCACCATGCCTCCTTGTTGCCTCCACCTGGGTCTTCTCTGCCCGCAGACCCTAAAGCATACCGGCCCATGACTGAAGCCAAAATCACGTGTTTCTTCCACGGCCGCACTGGGAGATGTCCAGAAGTCCGAGGAGAGGGCATCTCCGCCTCCGTCAAGGACCATGGATCTAGCCCCGGAGGAGTCCTGACTGCCTCCGGACTGATCAGACCTCAGTCCCGGTGCCTTGGTCCGCCTCTTCTACCTCCTGGTCCGCTTGGCCTTAGCTCCTTCACTGGCCTCGCTTTGGGCTCAGGCAGGTCCGGGAGTCAGCGCTTCCTCCCGCCGGAGACAGACGGGCCTCGATGTGGTCACGCTGGCCTCCGCCTCCGCCTCCGCCTCCGCCTCGACCGCCTCCACCTCCCGCACTCCGTGAGGTAGGTAGAGGCATGGTGCGCCTGGTGCTTCGCTGGTGGTGCCACCTTCGCCTCTTGACGTGCGTTTCGTCCGCTGGCGAGGTGGCGGTTTCTTTGGGCGCGGCGGCGTCGGCTCCTCCCGTGGGTGCTCCGTTGGTAGCAACTCACCCGGGAACCCGGAAGGAGGGATATCCTCCCATACCTCTCGGGCGGCGAGGGGTCCATTCCACCGGATGGAGTCGGAATTCCCTCCCAATCATCTTCCTCCCGGGCTCGTTTAGTCTTAGGAGGTCGAGCCTTCGCCTCCGGTGCCTTCGCCTTTCCCGCCGGCAGCAGGCCGCTTAACTCTTCCGAGCGCCCGCTCCTCTTCTCCCTCCTTCAGAGATTGAGGTGTCCCACACATGGATGAGGAAAGGACAATGACGAGGGCTTCTCCCGAGCTTCCGCCTCGACCGATCCGGCGAGATGACGCCGCCGGCCCGCTTGCCTCGGCAGGGCTTAACTCTTCCGAGCGCCCGCCTCCTCTTCTCCCTCCTTCAGAGATTGAGGTGTCCCACACATGGATGAGGAAGGGCGTGGCCCGTGACGAGGCGGCTTCTCGCTCAGAGCTTCCCTCTTGACCGATCCGGCGAGGATGATACGCCTCGGGTGGCCCGTTTGCCTAGGGCGTGGAGGAACACCAAAAGATTATCACCAAGGTGATCCACCTTGGTGAGCATGTTCCAATGGACAATGACCTTAGCCACCGCCTCACCCGCCATCCAAAGAAGTCCGACATCGCCCAACCCGTTTGGCTGGCCCCTCGTCCACAGTGATGGCGCGCTTCCGCTTCTACCTTTCCTCACCTTGAGGGGTTCCGGACTACACCCCAATTTCTTCTCAGGCGGTTGTAAACCGCCTCGACCGCCTCCACCTCCTAGGGTCCTCCTCAAACTTTTGAGCGGACCTCCTTGTTGGACGGCCCGGCATCTTCCTGGCGTGTTCGACAAGTGTGACTGCCGAACGTCCACACCGCTGAAGATGTCCAGATGCCACTTCTCCACCAAGTCCTCCTCCTCCAGTGCAGGTAGGTATCTCGGGGGTATGTGCGCTCCACGCCAAGGCTCCCATACCTCCGGCCTTCTTGGGTCCCATCACCGCCTTACTCCGCCGCATCGGGCCGCATGACGTTGCCTGCCTCTTCGCCGCTCACCCGCCCAACCACGGTGAGCCATGAGAAGGTGCCTCGAAAGGCCAAGAGATAGCGCCTAAAGAGCGGGGTGGCGGAGCGCGAGAGACTGCGAAAATCGTCGTGAGGTCACAAAGAGAAATGGTCTTCCTTCCAGGTTGCGACGCCGAGTAGTCGAGCTAAGGGTGTCCTTCGCCTGTGAATCGCCAGAGGTCTGCATGGCCTACTCCCGCCTTACGCTTCCGCTTACGCTGGCCTTACGCCACCGCGTACTCTAACCTCACGTCGGCGAACCGTACCCGGAGCGTGAATAATCGCTTATAACGTGCCACCGGGCAACTCGCGGGCCCCGGTCTCACGATGCCTGCCCACCACTCAAGACCGGCCCACGTGGCTTTGTCTGTCTAAATCACGCTCCAACTTCTAAGTTACTTTACTTTAGCGTGATTGTCCTGGCCCCCGCCTGAGAGCGTGGTCTGACTTATCCTGACTCCGGCAAGTTGTCCGGAGCTCCTCCCGAGTGCTCGAGTCCTTCCACCTACTCCGTAGTCCTTACTGGAGGTGGAGTATCCGAGTAGTCCGGCTTATTTCTTCCTTTCCGCCTTATTTTGCACTCCGTACCTACGAAAAAAACAAAACCTAACTCATTCCCTACCCCCGGGGAGAGTCCGTGGTCCACAACTATTAACTTTAAAACGAGCACATGCAAGCGGCTATGCCGCGAATTGTTCCTCATGGCGACCAATCTGTAACTCATCTGGGCCTTGAGCTAACACTCCATGTATGAACACTTTTAAGTTCCACATGCACTCCACTTATGGGTCATCAAAACCATTACTCTTGCCCATGGACTTGGCGTCTTCATTATCCCAAACTTCTGCCTCATCAATGTCGGCGATGTCGGCGATCGTACCTGTCCTCTTCCTCCATGCCTCGAACTTTCCGGACTCCGGTCCATAGCTGCATAGAGATTCACGTTTCTTGGTGTGTGGGGAACACATCGAGGAAGTCTTGGCGATGTTTGCATGCGCCTCCTCCAGCCTTTGCCTGCAGAAGTCATGTCAATAGTATTCAGTACTCAAGCATCCACCTGGTTTGTCTACAATTCCATTTCCATATAAAGTGCGTCAAAGTGTAGAGCGAGAGGACGAAACACACCATCGATGGTCCACAAAGCACTGTGGGTCATGTGTCGCAGACATAAACTTCGACACACCCCGCACCTGCTCGCCGGTATTGCTTTCTTCCGAGTAGCATCAAAGTCCCTCTGGAATTGCGACACAACATCGTTCTCCTCCTCTTGCAAAATCCGGTGGAAGCCGATTGTTAGCTCTGGAGCAACATCTGAAAGCATACAAATTGCAAACCGCGGGAACAGCGCTCACCTCAAACGCTTCAGAGCTGTGAGTTAAGTGTAACATCGTGGTACACTCACAACGCAGAGTTGACAATAGTCTTCAACCCGACAAGCGAGCACCTTTAGAGTCGCTGACATGTAGAGTTGGCTTAAGAGCCGGGCAATAAGACTACGGTATAAATGCGATGCATGCACAACTTAAATGATCAGCAACGGAAATCTTCGAACTCAGTGGAGAGAAACAGCGCCGCCTTTCCCAAACGACATGTAGGCCAGCAGTAATCATGAAATCGATTAAAATAAAGGTTAATCTGAAGAGATTTTAACAGCGTAATGTGCCCATCGATTCAAACCGGGGCAACACCTAGGGTAATCACGTCTCAAACAGGGGTTTATGTTCTCAAGTACTCCACGCTGCCACAAGCAGGAAACATCTTCAACGCGGCCTCACTTTGTTTAAACGTCACACAGCGCGCAAGAGCAGCAGACCGCGAGCACCACCGTCCGATCGGCTTCAGCCGGCCTGTGGAAGTAGGTGCGCACCGCCCATATTCCTTTCCACACGGCTTCATGCAATTCCACTGTTTTCTCTAACCCAGCTCCTCTTTCTTTCACTATTCTATGCCAGGGTATCATTGGGACGGAAGTTGCGGAGCAAGAAGGACATGGCGGACACACTTGGCGACCCGCCAGCAGTGGCCCCAAGGCAGAAGAAAGTGAAGAAGAAATCGACGGCGGATGATGCAAGCTCGGGTCCGCCGGGTGGAGGAACAACACGGAGGGGCATCCAAGAAAACCGATCGCACCAACAAAGCAAGCACAAAATCCGGAGCGGTTGGGTTGGAGAAGGCAGGTGGATCCAAAGGGCAGAAGAAAGGGCAACCAGAGCCAGTGCCGTCACCTTATAACCCGGAGGAAACCATGCTTTTGAGGAGACTGACCAATTCTCATGATGCAATTGTATGCATGGACAAGGAGTGGTTTCTGCAACAGGAAGCCGAAAATTTGGATGATGCTGAGCGGTGGACACTGCTTTTGAAATTGTGGGTAACAGAATTTGGACCAGCCAAGCCTAATCAGAGAGTGAAAGTCGGATGGGTTGTCTGGGCTAACTTGGACTTGTCAAACGGAGACCCGGAGTTTGAGATGTTGTTGACAACAAAGCCACAACAATTAGATGAAATACGCCCGGTTCCTGATGAGTTCAAGGTTTTCACCGTGGGGCTCGGAATGTTCAAGGTGAATAAGTGCACACCAGAGGTGTTAGTGACCGCATTTCGAGAGAGTATGAGTGACCCGCAAGTAAGTATTATTTGAACTGGATTTGTTTTCTGCAACTCATCCTGGTCCTTTGTTGCTGTGAAGGTGTGATTCCCAAATGTAGTGAATTGTGCGGGCTGGGAGGGCTTTCTACAAGCAACTGTGTAGTTTCATCACGTAGTCAGTCATTGACCACCGGAGAGAGCTAAGCATGCAGCGTGCGAGAGCAGCGCTACCTAGAATTATGGGAAACGATGCAACAGGTAGCTCGGAGGATGAAGAATTGGAACCTGAAGACGAGCATGACAAACTCCTGGAAGGGCAGTCTGATGACGAAGAGGGGAAAAATATGGAATCTGATGCTGAGGACCAAGACAAGGAAGCCGAAGACATCCTAGAATTTGCTATGCATCGAGCATCTCTAGAAGTGCCTACTATTGCATATGACCTCCAGCTTCGGGAGGACGCCGGCATGTCGGCGTCCTCCCTGCCTTGGAGTGTCCCCAGTCCCTCCCAACCCCACATGCTGGCATGTTTATGGATGTCGGACGTGGAGGGGATGAGAGAGGACGCCGGCATGCCGGCGTCCACCCTTCATCATCCCAGGGCCGGCGGCACCCATCCACAATGGTTGGAGCTGTCCGCACCGATGATGTAGGTGACAGGCCTTTGGGGGGACCAAGCATCGAAGACCGCCACGGGAAAAATAGGCCCGGACAACATCGAGAAGGAGATCCCCAAGCCCAATGGAAGAGGAAGACAGACCGTCCGGGAACGAGCTTATCACCGCGGATGTGAACAGGGCAGGTGGGAAGAGGAAAGGAAATAGAGAAGCAGCAGATGCTGGAAATGGGAGTCAACTCGCAGATGATGTAGATGTTTCACCGCTAAAAGGTGAAAAGGAAGCTCCAATGAAGATGACATACCCACAGTTCATCTTTCAACAGATGAGGAGAGGCTGGCATCTTCTTTTCACGAGGAGGACTATCTAACCAAAGATTTGGGATGCGCCACATGCAAAGAAGGTTGTGCCCAAACGCATAGTGAAGTCGAGAATCTGTGCCGCTTCCTACCCCTCACCTGTATGAACAAATAAGGTGGGTGGATGAGGCATGGTCCAATTACTTGGCCCGCGTGATTGGAAAGGGACGAGTGGAAGAGGGCGTATTGCCTCTTCTGTGTATGATCGACCCAAAGGAGTGTGATGATCTGGAAGACTTGGACTGGAAAAAATTCAGGGCGAAGAAGTATATAATGGGCGTTTTAGGAGGCAATCCCACATTTGCTGTTGTGCAACACCTGGCGGACATTTTGCCTGTGAAAGAGCGATTCAAGTGGATAGAGGCCCATGTATATTGTGGGCTTACTTTACAAGAGATGAGGGTACTGGCAACATATCACAACACAATGCCTGGAGCAAACGCTTAAGATGTCTTTTATTGAGCAAGTTAGATACCTCGGAGAACGCTCATTGCGGCGAGATGGCGGTATATGTCAATGACTTGGAAGTTCAACTTATACAAGGTTCCCCGATCAAGACGATGAGGGACGAGAAGATGATGCACAAACAGTAACAAAGTCGACAATGTAACACATCTTGTGCATAGCGAAAGCCGAAGGGAAAGTCTCGGACCAATGTTGACAAGATCTTCAAGTGGAGGCTTGTGAATTGCCCCGAGCAAAAAAACATGTGGCGGCCGGTATGAACAAGAAGAGCAAAGGGAAGCGCAAAGGCAATCAAGACATGAAGGGTAAGAAGGGGTGTTTAGAAACCAAAGGTGGAGAAGACGGCTCGCGTTGCTTTCAAGGCATTCCAACAAGAGAAAGCGGGCAGCAAATGTATATCGCTGCAATCAAAAGTGGTCACCGTCTCATCGATTTGAAGGGTATGTCGGATGAAATTATTTTGCGGAAAAAGTTGCATATCATTCAGGTGGCAATGGCCAAGCACCTTGGGTATTCGTCTTTCAAGATGGTGAGACAGGAGTATCCTCAACACTCCACTGACGAAGTGGTTGCTAGATTCCAGACGGCATTTGAGGGCAAGGTAATTTTAATTCAGTATCCTAGTGGTTCAAACTGCAGGAAAGGTTCTCCTCGAGGGAGGGTGCCAGCATGCCGGCGCCCTCCCTTGTTTTGGTATCCATGGTTGTGGTGGGCGCCCGCATGTTGGCGCCCACCCTAGTTTTGGCCTCTTGGGGCCTGATAAAATAGCTTACTATTAGGGCACTCTTCACTAGGGCACCTAGGACTTAATAATTAATTTAGTCCTTAGGGCACTAAGTAGTTTCTTCTAGTAGTTATTTAATTGGTTAGTTGTTACAACCACCACTTACAACAACCTTGCCTACATAAAGGCATGTACTTTCTATTATGAATGTAATGCAACACATATTGCTTGAGCTTGTGTATGATTCTCATCATGGTATCAGAGCACACTTGCTCTTTGTTTTCTTGTGCATCCTCGTGCATCTAAGTAGCTTATCTAGGAGACACTTTTTAATCTAGCATTTGCCTAGATGGATTGTGTTTATCCTAGAATTGCTATCTTTGCATGCATTCCTTTTATGCTAACATTTCTCTTCTAACAATGCTTTTATGCACTAATTCTTTGTCCTTCCTCCATGGATTTGTGTTCCCTTAGAAGGAGGAGGCATAGAGTTAAGAAGAGAGGTAGTCCCGCAAGACAATAAGAACAAATTAGGAGTCCAACATATAGAAGCAATAGAAGACAACAAGCTATAGAGGGAGAGATAGAAGAAACCTCCTCTTGTATAGCAAACTTCATTGCATCTATCTTAATTTCTAAACCAGATCAAGGGAAGTTTGTCATGTCAAGCTAGCTAGACGTGATTTGCTAGAAGTTTTTAGCCCAATTCACGTCAAGGCATTAGAATTAGCTCTCCAACATATCCCAAACTTGAATGCTGGTATTAGTACTCCTTTATCTTCTAGTCTCAAGACAAAATAGCATAGAAACTCTTAGATTTCAAGAAATTGATAGTCAATTAGCAACTCTTAGAATCCAATCTTTGATCTTAAGGGAGAATTATCTGAATTAAGGACAAAATTGTCTATTCTCTCTAAGGTTGATAATGCGCAGATTTGAGAGCATGCTATCATCATCCGAATCGATTATGATGCAAGAGAAGAGTTTCGTGCAATAGAGAAGATGAGGTCAGGCCTAGTCCTCTAAATCACCTACAATGGCTGGAGTGATCAATGATGAAGAACAAACTGCTCCTAATTCCCCATTGGGTAATGATAATGCTAACACTTCATTGCATTATCATTATTGCTTCAAAGAGAAAGATAGATTCAATGGAAGGGATTATGACATCCGGTCATTGAGAATGCGAGGAGCTTTGCGGCAAAGAGACCTTTGGGGCATCGTCGATGGATCAATTCCAAGGCCACACGCCCGATTTGAACGTGAACTTCAACCTTCCGGACGCTGTGACGAGAAGGCACAAGATTTATTGGTCTGGACTTTCTCAACATATGGTGAGACATGTCGCACGCAAAGACCTCCAAGGATATGTGGACTCACCTTGCTCAATTATATTCATCTCGAGATGTAATGAGTATTGTTGCGCTTCACGTAACTTCCGCAACCTCTCAATGAAGGAGTCCGACACCATCGAACATCATGTTAATGCAGATTGGCACGATCCCATTTGGAATCTTCAATGGCGTACCTATCTCGAGATGGAGGCTTACGTCATTCTCTTATCTTCATTGCCACCTTCTTATAGGGCTTTCATTACAACTCAAAATGCGTGATTCGCAATGTCGAAAAAGCTGCAGATGAAGATCCAAATGAAGAGCCGACATCGTGTTCGAACTTATTGGAGCATTGCTACGGAGGAGGCAAGCACGTCATCATCACTCCGAGCCAACAAGCAGTGATGTATTCACAAAGGGGTAGAGGAAGAGGACGAGGCCGAGGTTCTACTTTCCAACGACCCCATATCCCGCACATACTTTCCATGATGGAGAGGCATCTTCTTCAACACCGCAAGAGGTAACAAGAAGATCGGGATTATATGTAATTGGTGCGTAATCCCAAATCACATGGAAAAGGATTGTCGAAGAAGAAGAATGGGAACCTCAAGGAGGCCCCACTGAGCTAACATTGCGGAAGAAACAATCTTCCTCAACTCCAGGTGCTCACTGTGTGCTTCTTCCAAGCCCTCCAATACCTCATGGTACTTAGACAGGAGCTACTTCACATATTTGTTACAATGAAACTCTTTTGAGTCTTACTCACCCAGGACATCCGTCTCCTCCGGAGATGATCACAACCTACCCATTGCGGTGTTGGTTGATTGTATTCAAGTGTGATTCGTCTTCATCTTCATCAAGTCCTCCATGTTCCTTCAATGTGCAAGAATCTAGTATCACCGCAAGTCTTTGTCAAGAACACACTAGTGGTGATCCTTTATGCGATAGTTGTCTTCTCTCATAAGTGATAGAAACTATACAATGCGTGCACTTTAGATGATGGTCTCTATAGATTGTCAAGACAAGTGGGAGCCACCCATTCTCGCTAATGTTGCCATTCCAAACCCTGACACCTACCCAAACCATGCTTTGGCATTGTCGCCTTGGTCATCCTAATAGTCAAAAATTAATCCAAATGTCTAAGGGAGCTTTATATAGAACCCTTGCCTTGCAAAGGTTGAACACCTACCTTGGTGCGAATCTTGTGTCCTCACTAAACGACATCAAGAGCCTTTCAAAATAAATCTCCACAAAGGGCCAAGTCACCTTTAGAGATAGTGCACATGACATTTGTGGACCCTTGTCTACACCCTCCTTTAGTGGTAGTAGATATTTTTGACCTTCACAGATGATTTCTCTCGCTTTGTCTTTTCCTACATCCCGAAAAACAAGAGTGATGCCTTTCACTTCTTCAAGGACTACATGAAATGAGAGACTTACGATCACAAACTCAAGACCTTACGTTCCGACAATGGTGGAGAGTTTACATCATCGAATTTGAGGATTTTGTCGAACAAGGTATAGCTCAACAACTTACTTGTCTACACTCCTCAACAAAATGGCGAGGCCGAGAACAAGAATCTACGCCCAAGAGATCACAGGTTGCTTATTGGTACAAGCTAAGTTATCTAAGGCTTATTGGGCAGACCTCCACAAAGAACCTATCTCATGAATCGATTGCCTACATCAGCTCAAGGTATGACTCCATATGAAGCATTCATTGGCAAGAAGCCTTCTATTGACCACCTTGAATTTTTGGATCCCGCATATGTTTTTATTCCCAAAGCATTGCGTAAGAAGTTGGATCCCAAAGCAAGTACACTTTCATTGGCTACACCAAGGTATCAAAGGTACAAATTGTTCAACCCTTCTACAAGGCAACTTTTATACGCGAGTGTTACTTTTCATGAGTCTTACCTCTTTTCCCCATGGAGCGATGATTGGTCCTCCTCTTGATGAGACCATTGACCCTTCTTATTTTTGATGATCCGATTATTTCACTCCATTTCCCATTCCCGCTTCGTGTTCCTTTAGTTGAACCTATTATGCGAGGAGGAGGAGTTAGCATCTATTCCACAACACAACTCAACGACGAACTGATGTTGACATCCCAGCAGAGGCGCGCTTGACACTCATGATGATGAGTTTGATGACCCTCCGGAGGATGACATTGTGGAGCCAGCAGATCCTCGTTGATCCGCTCCTGGATGATGCACTGCACAAAGGTACAACCTTAGATCCCGACCTACTATCTCGGTCCTGCAGTTGGAAGGAACCTCCTTTAGGATACCTAGCTTTTTGATGATCCTATACCCCTATATCACTTTATTCTCAAGTCTACAAGGCAACTATAGACCCGAAGAACCTCTTACCTTAAAACAAGCTTTCTCTTCTCCCGAAAAAGACTTATGGAAGGTAGTCAGATTCGAATATAATTCCCTAGTTAATAACTCTACATGGAATTGGTCAAACCACCTAGGGGTAGGAAGATAGTAACCAGCAAATGGGTATTCAAAATTAAAAGAAAAGGAGATGGTTCTATAGAAAGGTATAAGGCACGCCTAGTAGAGGTTTACACAAATTCTGGTCTAGATTACATACCTTGGGCCACTTATGCCCCAGTAGCCAAATTTGCCACACTTCGAATGATATTTGCCTTATGTGCCCAACATGATCTTGAACTCCACATGATGGATGTTAAGACAGCATATTTGTATGGGCGCCTACAAGAGGAAATATACATGAGACAACCCGAGGGTTACGAAGTTAAGGGCAAAGAAGATTGGGTATATGCCGACTCATCAAAGGTTTGTATGGCCTTAAGCAAAAAGAATTGGAACTAACCATACATGTACAACTTATTGGGAGAGGATTTAAGCAAAGCCGGTGATGCTTGTATGTACATCCTAATATCCGCAATGATATATTTTATCTTCTACTTTATGTTGATGATGTTTTTATGGCAACAAACTCCCTCACTCTCCTAGCGAAACTAAAGCATGGCTTAGGACTCTATTTGAGATGTCCGATCTAGGAGAAATGACATATGCACTTGGTGTTAATATTATACTAAATAGAGGTAATAAGACTCTAAGTATAGTTCAAACCAAGTATATTAAGGAGAGTTTAGCTAAATTTGGACTTGAGGATGCAAAGCTGCACCCACACCTTTGCAAGTGGTGTTAGGCTTACCTCTATATGAGTCCCAAAATAGCTGAAAAAAGCTAGAAATGTTAGCGCTCCATATCGACATGCTATTGCACTGGCGCGACCACTGACGGCGCACAATCCCGTGTTGTTGCAAGGGTCCGCTCCCAAGAGAATGATAGGCTCGTTGACACGTTTCGAATTTTACCCCATGTCGTGGACCTTAGATCTGAAAGTGCCAAGTACCCGCCTTCTGACAACTACTCTTAACGTCTACCGAAGCAGGCTTGTGGCTAAACGTTTAAGGACTTCGTCGCCCGTGCCTGATCGCCCGCCCCTCATCGCCGCTCCGCCGGGCCTCTCCGGCTCCGCCTCCCGAGTTCCCACCATGCTCCGGCCCGTCTGACGCCGGGCCGCCGACGGGAGCAGCAAGGGTCCCCGATCGCCCACCCCCCGCACACACCATCTCACGTTAGGGTCCGTCACCGTGACCTTGATCGGCCTCTCCGAGCTGCCGCCAGGACTCGTGACTCACGTTAGCAAAGACGCACAAGGGTCTACAACGAAACGCGCTTTCCACCCCAAGAGAAAGCGGGCAAGAAATGTATATCGCAACTCAAAAGTGGTCGATCGTCTCATCGACGAAGGGGTGTTTGATGAAATTATTTTATGGAAAAAGTTGCATATCATCTGTGTGGCCAAGCACCTTGGGTGCCTTCAAGATGGAGACAGAGTATCCTCAACACCCCACCCATTTGGGTGGTGCTAGATTCCGCATTTGAGGGCAAGGTAATTTAATTCAAGATCCTAGTGGTTCAAACCGGCAGAAAGGTTTCCTCGAGGAGGGTGCCGATGCCTCCGCCCTTGTTTTGGTATCCATGAGTTGTGGTGGGCGCCTCGCATGTGGCGCCCACCCCAGTTTTGGCCTCTGGGGCCTCGATAAAATAGCTTACTATTAGGCACTCTTCACTAGGGCACCTAGGACTTAATAATTAATTTAGTCCTTAGGGCTCTAGGTAGTTTCTTTAGTAGTTATTTAATTGGTTAGTTTACAACCACTTATTGGTTACAACTACCTTGCCTACATAAAGGCATGTACTTTCTATTATGAATGTAATGCAACACATATTGCTAGAGCTTGTGTATGATTCTCATCATGGTATCGAGCACACTTGCTCTTTGTTTGCTGTGCATCCTCATGCATCTAAGTAGCTTATCTAGGAGACACTTTCTAATCTAGCATTTGCCTAGATGGATTGTGTTTATCCTAGAATTGCTATCTTTGCATGCATTCTTTTATGCTAACATTTCTCTTCTAACAATGCTTTTATGCACTAATTCTTTGTTCTTCCTCCATGGATTTGTGTTCCCTTAGAAGGAGAAGGCATAGAGTTAAGAAGAGAAGTAGTCCCGCAAGACAACAAGAACAAATTAGGAGCCCAACACATAGAAGCAATAGACAACAAGCTATAGAGGGAGAGTAGAAAAACCTCCTCTTGTATAGCAAACTTCATTGCATCTATTTTAATTTCTAAACCGGATCAAGGGAAGTTTATCAAGCTAGCTAGACGTGATTTGCTAGAAGTTTTAGTCCAATTCACGTCAAGGCATTAGAATTAGCTCCAACATATCCCAAATTTGAATGGTATTAGTACTCCTTTATCTTCTACTTTATGTTGATGATGTTTTTATGGCAACAAACTCCCTCACTCTCCTAGCGAAACTAAAGCATGGCTTAGGACTCTATTTGAGATGTCCGATCTAGGAGAAATGACATATGCACTTGGTGTTAATATTATACTAAATAGAGGTAATAAGACTCTAAGTATAGTTCAAACCAAGTATATTAAGGAGAGTTTAGCTAAATTTGGACTTGAGGATGCAAAGCTGCACCCACACCTTTGCAAGTGGTGTTAGGCTTACCTCTATATGAGTCCCAAAATAGCTGAAAAAAGCTAGAAATGTTAGCGCTCCATATCGACATGCTATTGCACTGGCGCGACCACTGACGGCGCACAATCCCGTGTTGTTGCAAGGGTCCGCTCCCAAGAGAATGATAGGCTCGTTGACACGTTTCGAATTTTACCCCATGTCGTGGACCTTAGATCTGAAAGTGCCAAGTACCCGCCTTCTGACAACTACTCTTAACGTCTACCGAAGCAGGCTTGTGGCTAAACGTTTAAGGACTTCGTCGCCCGTGCCTGATCGCCCGCCCCTCATCGCCGCTCCGCCGGGCCTCTCCGGCTCCGCCTCCCGAGTTCCCACCATGCTCCGGCCCGTCTGACGCCGGGCCGCCGACGGGAGCAGCAAGGGTCCCCGATCGCCCACCCCCCGCACACACCATCTCACGTTAGGGTCCGTCACCGTGACCTTGATCGGCCTCTCCGAGCTGCCGCCAGGACTCGTGACTCACGTTAGCAAAGACGCACAAGGGTCTACAACGAAACGCGCTTTCCACCCCAAGAGAAAGATAGATTCAATGGAAGGGATTATGACATCCGGTCATTGAGAATGCGAGGAGCTTTGCGGCAAAGAGACCTTTGGGGCATCGTCGATGGATCAATTCCAAGGCCACACGCGATTTGAACGTGAACTTCAACCTTCCGGACGCTGTGACGAGAAGGCACAAGATTTATTGGTCATGGACTTTCTCAACATATGGTGAGACATGTCGCACGCAAAGACCTCCAAGGATATGTGGACTCACCTTGCTCAATTATATTCATCTCGAGATGTAATGAGTATTGTTGCACAACTTCCGCAACCTCTCAATGAAGGAGTCCGACACCATCGAACATCATGTTAATGCATTTCGATTGGCACGATCCCATTTGGAATCTTCAATGGCGTACCTATCTCGAGATGGAGGCTTACGTCATTCTCTTATCTTCATTGCCACCTTCTTATAGGGCTTTCATTACAACTCAAAATGCGTGATTCGTAATGTCGAAAAGCTGCAGATGAAGATCCAAATGAAGAGCCGACATCGTGTTTCGAACTTATTGGAGCATTGCTACGGAGGAGGCAAGCACGTCATCATCACTCCAGCCAACAAGCAGTGATGTATTCACAAAGGGTAGAGGAAGAGGACGAGGCCGAGGTTCTACTTTCCACGACCCCATATCCCGCACATACTTTCCATGATGGAGAGGCATCTTCTTCAACACCGCAAGAGGTAACAAGAAGATCGGGATTATATGTAATTGGTGCGTAATCCCAAATCACATGGAAAAGGATTGTCGTAAGAAGAAGAATGGGAACCTCAAGGAGGCCCCACTGAGCTAACATTGCGGAAGAAACAATCTTCCTCAACTCCAGGTGCTCACTGTGTGCTTCTTCCAAGCCCTCCAATACCTCATGGTACTTAGACAGGAGCTACTTCACATATTTGTTACAATGAAACTCTTTTGAGTCTTACTCACCCAGGACATCCGTCTCCTCCGGAGATGATCACAACCTACCCATTGCGGTGTTGGTTGATTGTATTCAAGTGTGATTCGTCTTCATCTTCATCAAGTCCTCCATGTTCCTTCAATGTGCAAGAATCTAGTATCACCGCAAGTCTTTGTCAAGAACACACTAGTGGTGATCCTTTATGCAGATAGTTGTCTTCTCTCATAAGTGATAGAAACTATACAATGCGTGCACTTTAGATGATGGTCTCTATAGATTGTCAAGACAAGTGGGAGCCACCCATTCTCGCTAATGTTGCCATTCCAAACCCTGACACCTACCCAAACCATGCTTTGGCATTGTCGAATTGGTCAAACCACCTAGGGGTAGGAAGATAGTAACCAGCAAATGGGTATTCAAAAATTAAAAGAAAAGGAGATGGTTCTATAGAAAGGTATAAGGCACGCCTAGTAGTAGGTTTTACACAAATTCGGTCTAGATTACATACCTTGGGCCACTTATGCCCCAAGAGCCAAATTTGCCACACTCAATGATATTTGCCTTATGTGCCCAACATGATCTTGAACTCCACATGATGGATGTTAAGACAACATATTTGTACCGCAAGAGGAAATATACATGAGACAACCCGAGGTTACGTCAAAGGCAAAGAAGATTGGGTATGCCGACTCATCAAAGGTTTGTATGGCCTTAAGCAAAAAGAATTGGAATTTAACCATACATGTACAACTTATTGGGAGAGGATTTAAGCAAAGCGTGGTGATGCTTGTATGTACATCCTAATATCCGCAATGATATATTTTATCTTCTACTTTATGTTGATGATGTTTTATGGCAACAAACTCCTTACTCTCCTAGCCAAACTAAAGCATGGCTTAGGACTCTATTTGAGATGTCCGATCTAGGAGAAATGACATATGCACTTGGTGTTAATATTATACTAAATAGAGGTAATAAGACTCTAAGTATAGTTCAAACCAAGTATATTAAGGAGAGTTTAGCTAAATTTGACTTGAGGATGCAAAGCTGCACCCACACCTTTGCAAGTGGTGTTAGGCTTACCTCGATATGAGTCCCAAAATAGCTGAAAAAAGCTAGAAATGTTAGCAGTTCCATCTTATTAGCATGGCGCGACTGGCCACGCCATAGCGCACAATCCGTGTTGTTGTAGCAAGGGTCCGTTCCCAAGAGAATGATAGGCTCTTGACACGTTTGACCGATTTTACCCCATGTCGTGACCGCTTAGACAGTGCGCTGCGGCAGCAGTTCTACGACTAACTCTTAACGTCACCGAAGCAGGCCGTGGCTAAACGTTTAAGGAGACTCGTCCGCCGATCGCCGTCCCTCATCCGCCGTTCGCCGGCCTCGTCCGGCTCTTCACGCCTCCCGAGTTCCCACTCATGCGTTGGCCCGTCTGACGTCGCGCCGCCTGACGGCAGCAAGGGTCCTCGATCGTCACCCCGCACACCATCTCACGTTAGGGTCCGTCACCGTGACCTCGATCGCTCCGGAGCTGTCGACCTTTCGATGACTCGGACTCACGTTAGCAAAGACGCACAAGGGTCTACAACGAAACGGTTTCCACCCAAGAGAAAGATGCTTTACTAGAGCAGCGCCCTCTTATACTACGCCCAAGGGCGTCTTTATTACACTCCTATTCGAAATGGTAGCCACCAAGATGCCCTAGCCTACTATTTCCTTCCTAACCGCTATCTCGGCCGGTGATGGGTCCGGAGTGTTGGTTTCGCCTCGGCGCCGATGACCCAATCCCGTGCCCTGACACTTGCGGCGCACCCAATCGGATGATCCGCGAGGCGGGACCCTTCCCCTTCCCGAGACCCGCCGTTGGAGCTCTGCGTCGGTGATCCGACAACCGTGGTAACCACCACATCCTCCTCTCTCGCCTCCAGTGGATCCCCGCTCAGGGGCCACCGGTTGGCTCCACCGAGTGTGGCAGACCTCTCTCCCTCCCGAGTGGGACTCCTGGGGTGCAGGTCTCGACTCGGGTCCGATCCTCGGTCGGCCTTATTTCGAGTCCGGACCTCGGGTCCGGTCGTCGGGTTCGGACCTCGAGGTCCGACTCATTACTGTGGTCCGACCTCTACTGTGGTCCGACGTCCGGACCCCACCACTGACCCTCGATTGTTGGGGGTCCACCCTCGCTCACCGGACCCCCATCCTGGCTTGGGTCCGGTTGGTTTCCTCCTTCCCCACCCCTTTCGGGGCCCTCTGTCGTGAAGCGTGAAAAGTTTGGGACTACCGGTGTCCCGAGTATGAGCTTGTCCCGGGGCAACTCCACCAATCTTAGCTGTGAGGACTATGGGATCGCCTTGTCCCATAGTGAGGCCCGCCCCTTGGTGGGACCGCCATGTCCCAAAGTTGGGATGGCCCCTTGCCCTTGTGGATCGGGTAAGGTATCCGTCGCAGCTAAGGGGAACGCCATGTCCCATGGCCGGGACGATCTGGTTGCGCCCTTGCCTCCTCGTTACTAGCCCACTTATTGTCACTCCAGATTCGGACTCGTAGAATGGGGCCAAAGTTTCGGTCCGAGTATGAGTCCGCCACAAAGGGTCCCCTTGCAAAGAACAAAATATGCTGGGAGAGCATCTGCTCAAAGGGATCCCCGCGCAATGGCAGGAATCACGAGATTTCTTGAAGATTTCTTGGCTAGACCAGTTTCTGGCTGGAGCCAGAATCAAGCCTTCCTTGTAGGGAAGCACACGAGCAAAACACAGATCCGATCGATCTTGGATTTCAGATTGCAAGGGTTCACAAAGTGCTTTCCTCCCTAACCCAAGGCGCTGCACGATTTGAAGACTACCCTCATTCCTTGCCCCACGGTCCTCAATCCCGCCGCCATCATCTCCATGCTCCGCTCGATTCCCACCGATGTTTGCGCCATGATGCGAAGCAACCCTCACGCTTGGTGGTGCTCCTCCCACGTTGATCGGTGCCTTGTTTGGGTTTGGGTCCAGCTTTGGTTTCACACCTAAACTAAGTGGCTTTTCTAGCCTACCTAGTTATCCGCTCATAACGGATCTATTTCTATAACTAGTATTTAAAGGAAATGAATCCTTGGACTATGGGCCAATCAAAATAAAGGATATGTTTTCATGTCCTTGGTTAATGAAAATGCCTAACCAAACGTAGTATAAAAGCAAGCATACATCGAGTTCACATTCTTTGCATGCGCCCTTAGTTCTTGTGTCTGACGTTGGGCTGGGCTGCATTTCCAGCCTGTGGACTGCATGTCCCATGGCTGGGATGGCTGTCCGGTGTGGACGCCATGTCCCATGGGGGATCCGGCTATCCGGCTGGACTACCATGTCCCATGGCGATTCTGTCCTTGGGGATCGCCATGTCCCATGTCTAGGACGGTCTTGGCAACCTCGGCCGTGAAGCGTGAAAAGTTTGGGACTACCGGTGTCCCGAGTATGAGCTTGTCCCGGCAACTCCACCAATCTTAGCTGAGGACTATGGGGTGCCTTGTCCCATAGACAGCCTGCAGCCCCGGCTGGACTGCCATGTCCCAAAGCTGGGATGCCGGCAGCCCCGGGACCGCTGTCCTGGCTGTCGAGTCCGGCAGCCTGGCTATGGGCCATGTCCCATGGCGATAGTCCTGTTGCAGCTCCTTGCCTCCACATTAGCCCACTTATCGTCACTCCAGATTCGGACTCTGTAGCTGAATGGGGCCAAAGTTTCGCACCAGTATGAGTCCGCCACAAAGGGTCCCCCTTGCAAAGAACAAAATATGCTGGGAGAGCATCTGCCCTACCCCAGCCATTGAAGCTTGTGTCAGAATGTCGAGGCTGCCGGAGAGGCAGCACATAGTGGACAATACCACGCAGTTCCCGGCACCCTGAGAGAGGCGCAAAGCAAAATAGGTGGTACCACGTGCTGGTCGCACAGATCAGCGTGGTCGTCTCCTCCGCAACTGCATGGGTAATCACCGAGGTACCCAATCACGACAATGGTTGGATCCAGTTGGGCAAATGGCAAGGCGCACAATTTTTCATGTGATCCTTGGTGGTACGTCCATCTGATCCTTGTAGCACTAGCACACCATTGTCCTTGACCTCCGAACTCGCAACATGTCGACGTGGTGGTGTCAAGGGTGTCTCCCACTTGCTTCGCAAGCAAAACAAAGTCCCACCGAATTTCTTGAGCTTGGGTCTGAAGCTGCCGCTGCGAGTGTGGGCATATCTAAGGGTGTCCCGATGTTGGGCAATCCTCAAATTAGCCATGGCCATCGGCATGGCTTGTCAAACAGTGCACGCCCGACCGATGACCGTTGCCCAAATTGCTGGATCATCCAGATCCACTACCTCATAGAGTTGCTTGGCAATGGAGCTAGGCGGCATGGGTTCCCTCCCAAACAGCAAGAAGTAGGGACTGAAATGTGCCAAGGAGGCATGCCGACTCACACGGTAGCCCATGGCGATGTAGGGAAGAGCCAAGTCCCACTCTGTCTTTGGCATTTGAAGGCAGAGCTTCCTTAGACCCTTCTTGATGGTCTGTACCATCCGTTCAGCCAGGCCATCAGCCTGAGGATGGTCTCGGCTGGTCCTACGATGGTCGATGAGCGCTGTGTCCAGCAGGTCTTGGAATTCCCCTCGAAATTCAGACCCCTGATCCGTCAAGCACTCGGAGCAGCTCCCAAAGCGACTCAACACATTGTGAAGAAAGGCCTGAGCGGTGCTTTTGGAGCTCTTGTCCGGCAGGGCCACCACCTCTACCCACTTGGAGAAGTGCTCCATCATGACAAGAATGTACACGTTCCCTCGTGGTGTCTTGGGTAGTTCACCCAACAAGTCACAAGACCACCTAAAGAACAGCCCCATGATAGGCAAAGGGTGTGAGGGTTACGGATGGTGAAGGAGGTCTTCACTGTCAGCCCTTGCAACAAAGCCACCGCTTGACTTGGGCGTACATCCCTTGCCAATGGAAATGTGGGAGGAGCAAACTGTAAGTACGCTTGACTCCAAAATGGCCTGTCGTGCAAAAACAGCTGGACATCGGATAGCACAACATTTCGCTCACGCCTTGTGCATGTGGTAACACCACTAATCGACTACAAACATTTGCAAAGAACGTGACATGTCATGATCATACTCAACTACGACCCGAATGCACATCCGGCCGAGAGCTGATTAGAAAAGAAAACAATAATCCTGCTAAATTCCCATCAAAATGCCTCATTCAATCGCCTATCACCGATCAAACGCGTGAGTTTGAGAGTTCACAGAGCCGGACATAGTGCCGCAACCCAAAACCAAGTGTCGACTCGGACATCCGTGATCGAAATTCCCAAGCAAGCTTTCGGCATTCACTAATCTATAACGGCCAGAGCTCTCCTCCTCGCTCAAGAGACTCTCAAGACTATCCTAAGCCAAGCACGCTTGCCTCTTGTATCCGCGCCTAGCCTGCCGCCTCTCCGCCCCTCCCGCCATGCATCGCCTTCCATCCTTTTCCATGATTGCTTCCTGTCACTCTCACGCTCCCGCAATCTCCTCATGATCCGGCAAATCAATCGGTAATTTCACCACGACCTTCCCGAAAACTAATGGCTAACAATACATGACATTTCTAGATGTCAAGATATTACCGATATCCTCTCTCTATGTACATGGACTTGCCTCAACCAATGATCCCGACACGCGTGAAGATGACATATTGGTCGGCAAAACAAATTGGACATCGGATAGCACAACATTTCCTCACTTTTGTTGTATGTGGTAACACCACTAATCGACTACAAACATTTGCAAACGTGACATGTCATGATCAACGGCTCAACTACGACCAATGCACATCCGGTGAGAGCTGATTAGAAAAAGAAAACAATAATCCTGCTAAATTCCCATCAAAATGCCTCATTCAATCGGTCTATCACCGATCAAACGCGTGAGTTTGAGAGTTCACAACAGAGCCGACAGTGCCGCAACCCAAAACCAAGTGTCGACTGACATCCGATCGAAATTCCCAAGCAAGCCATTCACTAATCTACAACGGCCAGAGCTGCCCCCTCCGCTCAAGAGACTCTCAAGACTATCCTAAGCCAAGCACGCTTGCCTCTTGTATCCGCGCCTAGTCGCCTCTCGCCGCCCCTCCCGCCATGCATCGCCTTCCATCCTTTTCCATGATTGCTTTCCTTGTCCTCACCAGCCTCACAATCTCCTTGTTATGATCCAAAGAAATCAATCGGTAATTTCGCCACGACCTTCCGAAAACTAATGGCTAACAATACATGACATTTCTAGATGTCAAGATATTACCGATATCCTCTCTATGTACATGGACTTGCCTCAACCAATGATCCCGACACCGTGATTCCAAAGATGACACCGTGCAAAACAAATTGGACATCGGATAGCACAACATTTCGCTCACACAGGTATGTGGTAACACCACTAATCGACTACAAACATTTGCAAAGAACGTGACATGTCATGATCAACCAACTACGACCAATGCACATCCGTCGAGAGCTGATTAGAAAAAGAAAACAATAATCCGCTAAATTCCCATCCCCATAAGCCAAGAGAAGGCCAACACGAGAATGCTGGTTCAACTAGAACTGCCAGGATCCCAAAGAGGTCTGGAGCTGGTCTCTCCATTACACTGAGCACAATACCACAATCCTTCAGGCACCTCTGTTAATGGCGGAACAAGGCAAAACAGATGAAAGCCTCCATTACAACCATCACAAAGCAACATGAGCTCAGGGTCATCCACCCGTTGACAAACTTGACATGGATAATCACTAGGTGGCACCCAATTCGCTGTGACAATCGTGGGATCCAGATTAGGTAGATGGCAAGGAGCACAATTGGTCATGTGGTCTTGTATAGTCCGCCATCGCTCCTCGAGCACCAACACACCTGGATCAAGTTCCTTCACACGCAGTAATGCCGTTAGTAGAAGGTTCTAATGTGTCGCCAGCTTGTCGCTGAAGATAAACATAATCGCCAACATGGAACTTCCTCATCTTAGGTCGAAATGCCCACTCGTGTAAGCATAACGTAAAGAGTCCCGATGTTGAGCAATTTTCACCGCCATCGCCATAGGCATGGCTCGCTAAACAACACCGCCTGCCGCCAACAACCTTAGCCCAAGTGGCTGGATCATCCAGCTGGACCACCTGGTTCATTTCCTTGGCAATGGCAACCGGCGGAACCGGATCTCGTCCAAACAAGAGGAAATACGGTGAAAAGTGAGCTAGAAGCGTGTTTGCTCATACGCACCATAGCCACATATGGCAAAGCCAAATCACTGTCTTAGACATCTTGAGCAACAACTTACGAGCCCTTGTTTGATGGTCCGAACAAGTCGCTCACCAAACCGCCGCCTTGAGGATGGTCTCGCTAGTGCGTGATCGATGAATGCAAGTCTCAGATCTTGGAATTCTCCCGAATGTGCCTTGATCCGTCAAACACTGCATGACTACCAAAGCGATCGAGAACATGCAAAGAAGGCCCGAGAAGTGCTTCGGATGACTTGTCCTAGAGCCACAATTTCGCCCACTTGGAAAAATGTTCCACCATCACCATCACATACACGCTACGAGGCGCCCGGCAAATCTCCTATAAGATCACAAGACCATCGTAAAACAAACCCATAATGGGTAATGGCGATGGCTTGATGTTAAGACTTCACTCACACCGCTCGCAAAGACGCCACCACGCCACGCACTTGAGCATACATCCCAAACCAATGGAAATGAGGAGACAATAAACTATATGTTCGCTTGACCCCAAAGTGACCCATGTCGAATGAGCACGCATGACCAAAGCTATTCATGTGGTGTGCACCAGCACGAGCCCGTAGACAAGGTGCGGATCAAATAGCCATCTTTCCAACGATACCGAGCTCCGTCAGATCCGATCTCGCTGAAGTGTGTGCAATCAGCAGAAACAATCCACTTTGAAGAAACCGTAAGATGATCATCTTCCCATATGTCGCGATGTGCCCGAAATCGCAATGGTTCTCCATGTCCCACACATAGATTCCGCAAACATGTTGTCAGTAAGAAACTTGACCCGTGATCTCATGGTCCCGCTTAGCACACGCCTCATCCTCATCACGTAGTCGGGATGTCGAAAGCACATCCGCATTCTCGTGTGTGATGCCGTGGCGAACGACTTGGAAGTCATAATCCGCAATGTCATTGCCCACCTTGCGACCTTGCCACCGAGCTTAGTATTCGTCATAAGCCAACGTAAAGGCGATGGTCACCACCAAAGTAAATGGCCGACCATACAGATAAGGTCCGAAATGGCAAATGCATCATGCCAAACACTCCTTCATAGCTAGGATAATTGCTCTCACCTTGTTGCTACGTGCATAAGCGATAACACGCTCATGTCCTTCTTCGTCGCCAGTAAGCCGGCTCCAATACCTAATCGACCTAATCCGTATGAAGCACAAATGGCTTCTCGAAGCCGGGCCATCACAGCGCCATCACTTTCTTCAACAATTCAAATGCTGCTAAGTCCGTCCAATCCCAAATCACGCCCGCGCAGAGGTTGTTAAGTGGTTTAGCAAGACGCTAAAATCTTGAATGTAAATCCGTAGTAGTTACACAATCCCAAATAGGAGCGCACTGACACACCGAGAATGTGTACCTCTAACACCTTGAACCTTTGCAGGTGGCATGATACCGTTAGGCACAATCCTATGTCCCAAATAGGCGACAGATCCATGCCCACACACTTAGGATGGCATTTGAGTCCCGCCTATGGAGCTGCAAAATAGATCCTCTAAATGCCTCAAATGAGCCTCAAAATCCTTCGTGCACGAGCACATCATCAATATAGCAAAGCGATGAGCAGCCCGGACAATACCTTGTCCATGATACAGAAATGTAACAGTGCATTTCAAACCCAAACGGCATAAACAACCATTCCCATAGCCGCGAGCCATGAAATGTCTTTTTATGTCTTCTTCAACCATTGGCACCGGTTGAATCCTTGCCGCAGGTATAGAACAGAGAAGAATGCTGACTGTCCGATGCTATCGAATAGCTCCTCCGTGTGGGCATCGGATAACGATCTTGAGCCGCACGCATTGATCGGTCGATAATCACCACACATGCGTCGTCTATAAACCCCGATCGCCCTTCTTAGGAGGAAGAAGCACCGTGCATAAGTGGATGGTCGAATCAATCTCGCCTCAGCCTCGCTTATCGACTATTTCCCATTCGCAGATCGAGCTCGTAACGACGCCGGTAGATGGGCTCATTAGTTGTCACCGCACTCAACTTCATAACGCAAGTACCAAGGTCCTTCATCGAAAACGCAAAACAATCTTGATATGTTATCATAAGCAATCCGCTGATCATTTGTCAATCGGACCCATCTTCCACCGGAAATCAGCCACTCTTAGCCTCGATTGCTTCGCCGATAACGCAACGAGTCGCCAGATCATCACCGTCGGAAACGATGATCTCTAAAATGCATACTCCCCGCCTTCCGAAAAGGCATGAAAAGCTCGAAAAGGCGATGAACAAAGATCCGATGACACAAGCGCGATCGCCAATCGACAAAGCCGCAAAACCAGGACCAAAGAAAAGTTGAAAGCCAAACAGATGTCGACGAGTGTCACAAAGATGTAAATCCATGGCACGACCCAGCAAAGACATCACGAGCAATAGAAATGCCGAGCGGCAGATCGTGAGTCGCAAACCCCATAATGCTCCCGCCTCGCCAGCGGGTTCCTCCCAACGCCGAGTCTCGAATGCAAGAATAATCCCGGCCTTCCACGATACGCATAAGACCGAAACTAACAAGTGTAGGCAAGGTACGTCGCGGATAACCCACCTCATTGGTAGCAAACCATGGGGCTTTCTCCGGTCTGAATCGTCGAGGAGAGTGATAAACTTCGAGCACATCCTGTAATTGACGTTCAGCAGGACGAATAGTATGATGTAAAGACAATACAAGGATCACAACGAGCCCGCTTTGTCCAAAACTGCGAAGACGATGAGCATAATCACGCACATGCATCAAAACCGAGGCGGGCCCAAAACATGCTGCACCAAATTGGCGTCATGGCGCACAGACAGCCGAGAATCTAGATGTGCAGGAGTGTTTTCCAGAGTGTAAACCACCGACGGATTACACTGCTGAAACTCATGCTGCAGCTGCACGAGAGGCAAGAACAACCCAGATCGCGAATCCTGTAGGCCATCCCCAAATCCAGCTTGGGAGAACCCCTGGCATTCCCAACCCGCAACCACAAGGTCCACACGTCCTAAAGCTTGAACATGGGAGGATTGAATCAACAAGATGTCTTGTGGCAGGGTAGTAAAAGCACAATTGCAAGCGGACTGATTAAATTGCTGGGGAAAACGGATGCACAATCGCCGCAAACGATGTGCGAATTTGACGAGCCACTAAGCGCTTATCACAGTAATAACTATGAATACGCAATCCGCACGCAATGGCCTCCAAGCTGCAAATACCTCCAAACAACTCCACCAATACATGCCTCGATGAAAGGCCACGAAATAGTCACACGTGTGAAAGCAACTCCTGTGCAATCTGCCCAAAGGTGCGAGGCCAGCCCAGCCACGATACCGAACGCAAATTGACATGATGTTGAGCCTCAACCGACAACGAGGGTGACCGACAATCATCTCATCAACAAGAGCACAAGCCTCCACCATCGAGTCGTGCGCCACTTCATCGATAGTCTCATCAACTCGAAAACAACCATTGCTCATGCTGATCATCCTTGACCAACCGAGGAATAAACTGCACCATACAGACATGGCGACCAGCCAGCGACACTTCCATGTCATCATTGCGGTGATGCAAATCAAGTGGAATGTAGGCCAACCGCTTGCCTCCTTGCTGCCAATCAATTATGTAAAAAGCTTGCTCTGTCCAATTATCAATACTGACCCCAGGTGGAAACAAAAACTCCTGGCACAAGAGTACATCATAATTGGTAGCAGAAACCGCATAACGAACTCGAGAGTCACATCGGCGCACGGTCAAGAGCAATAGACATTGGAAACACTGTCTCACCCTAGATCGGCTCCACAGCTCCCATTGCTGTACGGATGTTCCAGGGAGAGTTGCGTAATGCTGATCCCATCAACTGCAATCGAGTGGCCAGAGTCTGACCAATAATAACTGGCTGAGCACCAGTATCGAACAACACCATACGAGGTGCAACACCATTGATCGTCACATGACCAGCGGTATTGTTCACCAATGCATGATTGACCCGAACTTGCAGGCGATTTGTTGGTTGCACCAACGGATTGCCTTGAGTGGCAAGGGCCAAGTGTGAAACCATCACCGGTTTTCCAGCAGCAAGTGGCTCAATCCAATCCAGCTCACTGGTAGCTAGAGCATCAGCTAGTGCTGTCTCACCAGTACTCGGCTTGTCTAACTCGACTATCACGGCGTACACTGAACCAAATGATGTAAAGGAAGCAACCTGCGGGCCCCTATTCCCACCTCCTCAAGAGAAAATAAAGGTACATGCACCGCTTGTAGCAATCCCTCCCACGTCATGGAAGACAAACGAATAGGTTCACCTCCTTGATCTCTCACGACTCACGCCCGATATGGCAAATGGTCTCGAACCACGCAATGGCGGAATGACGCCAAAGGTACAATGGCAAACGACTTAGGCATGATCGCCCTAGCTTGTCGCAACGATACTTTTGCCGTGGGAGCCGAACCTCCGCCGTCATGCTGGCCACTCGACCTAACCAAGAGCAAGGTAAGTCTTCTAGCATACTAGATGTGTGCACAACGTGCTCGCCTGTAATTTTCTTCGCCTCACCATCTTGTGAGCCATGCAAACATGGTAAGGATCCCCATAATCTTCTCCCACACGTACATGCTCATCAGGAGAGTCACAAACCATAACTCCTGCAAGTTTATCTTCAGACACCACGAGCGAAGCTCCTCCAGCAGGCTTGACTGCCAAACTAGCAGTAAGTGTACCCAACTGCGTTGTAAGAGCAGCCACAGCAGTTTCCAGTGCGGTTACCTTACTAGCATTGGCCACAGTCTTCTGCTTAAACTTCTCCCGCTTTAATTTGCTCTTGAAACAGTCCCCGCAGATGTCCCCATTATAGTAGGAGACCCAATGGCAATCATGGATGCTGAAATTTCACCATCTCCACCCGCCTTTTGCACTCGACGCCAGAAACTGAAACAGATCGTCACAACATGACCGTGACAAGATGTGTAATACAATGACTCCATCACGCATTTGCATGGAGACAATGTTCGGTGCTTCCACATCTGTTACACAACGGTGAAAAGTGAAAGCAGGTTCGCTTATCGGTTTAACCTGTGTAGGCTTTACCACTCCACTGCTGCCGACTCCCGTCGAGTTACTTTTGCTAGCGGCAAACATGTGCTGATAATGCGAGTACGCCTTCGAGTGTTTGTAAGCATGTCGAGAATGCTACCCTTTCGCCTCGCTCAAACACTGCTCAAGAGTGTATTGATCTCCGTACTTGTCAACAAGTGAAGTGAACAATTGGAAATGAAATAATGGCTCCGTCTCCAAAGCACTAAGAAACTTCGAGCACTGATCAATCAACATGCCAAGACTTCCTTAGCTTCAGAGACGACGGAAAAGCCATTTGAATTTTCCTTTCGTGTAAACGCAGACAACTATAATCTTCTCTGGGTCTTGAAAGGAAAAGCCTTCTCAAGAATGATAAAGAATTCCTCCACCGGATTAGCGTAAGCTGGAACCTCAATGTATTCTTCTATACCCGCCGTGGCCGCAGCACGCTCTTGGGAGGTCATACTGATCACTCCTGGAGGTTTCACATTAGGTGACACAGTACTAGCAGCGATGGCGGCTTGATGAGCTGACACCGCTAATGCATGCAAATTATTATACGCCACCTGCAAGGCTTGCTGATAAGCAGGATTAGGAGTCACAGATGTAGCCAGCAATGCAGCTGCATGTGTCTCATATAGATCGAGAGCCTCATCTGCCATGTAACCAGGCAGCTGCTCAAACATGTAACGATCTGAAAAGCTATGCCATGCTTGAATTTCACACGGCTAGTAAGGAAGTTGAAATAGAGCTGAAATCACGAAAGTCTGCGTGCAGTCTACCAGAAAACTTATCCGATTTGGCTGGAAGAGAACCAAGACGCCATGATTTGAGTCACTCGAAGAACCGAGCTCGACCGCTAGTCGTGATCTCACCAATGGTGACCAGCCAACCAGATACGGCCGTTGAAGATGTCTCTTCAGAACAAGCGCATCTCCCGCTTGCGGGTCTTCCACGGATGCTCACTCACGTAATCGATGATTTTGCTCTTTTTGGAGGTGTGCGAGCCACATGCTTGAGCACCCTCCTTGAACGTAATTGGTGGTGCCTCACCACTCAGCTCATCCGGCGATCCGTCATGCATGTAAGAACAATGATCGAAACCGATTTCATCCAACAACTTGATTACCACATTCTGTTTCACGACATCGAATCCGGACCCTAACTCAAGGCTTTCTCAAGAACCGTAACAAGGTCCTCGCAGCTTGACATCAAGGTGATGACATATGCAACTAGGAACATAGCTCAAGAACCCTAGTTCTTTCTCAAGCACGACATCACACGCGCCGTCGGAGCAGTCTTGAGAGTAAAATGCCTCATTCAATCAGCCTATCACCGATCAAACGCGGTGAGTTTGAGAGTTCACAATGTGAGCCAAACATAGTGCCGCAACCCAAAACCAAGTGTCGACTCGGACATCCGCATCGAAATTCCCAAGCAAGCTTCGGCATTCACTACATAGCGCCGGAGCTCGTCCTCCCTCCGGCTCAAAGAGACTCTCAAGACTATCCTAAGCCAAGCACGCTTGCCTCTTGTATCCCGCGCCTAGTCGCTGCCGCTCTCGTCCTCCTCCCTCCCGCCATGCATCGCCTTCCATCCTTTTCCATGATTGCGTTTCCGGTCTTGTCACTCTCACCAGCTCCCGCGAATCTCCTTGTTATGATCCAAAATCAACTGGTAATCACCACGACCTTCACGAAAACTAATGGCTAACAATACATGACATTTCTAGATGTCAAGATATTACCGATATCCTCTCTATGTACATGGACTTGCCTCAACCAATGATCCCGACACCGTGATTCCAAAGATGACAGCCCATGTCAGCTGGCACTCGATTTAATCAGCTCCCTATCGTGGTGGTGGCACCAATCGCTCCAGCCCATTGGTCGCCTCCTCAAAGAATGCCCATCACGCCATTGATACTTGGCCGAATTCTTTCTTGCTCGTGCTCAATGGCTGATCCAAATTGTCCTGTTTGGACAAATAGGAGAGTTTCGGAGTCTTCCTAGATGTCCTTGGACCTCCTGTCCCCAGCATATGTGCTCAATGCTAAGGACGCCCCATATTGGATTGTCCCATACGGGATACCACCCAGCTTGTCAAAGCCACCATCGCAGCCACCGACACATGCTGCAGATCTCCATCATCTTGGTCCTGTCGGCTTCTGTAACATCTTCGCAACAGCACTGGGATTCCGAGAGAGAGTGTCCGCTTTGGTGTGTGACTCGCTGGTGCACCACTTGAAATTCATAGTCCTGCAAGATCATGGCCCACCTTGCAAGCTTCCCACTCAACTTGGTGTTGGTCATCAGCCATTTGAGGGGCTGATGGTCGTGACCAGCGTGAAGGGCTTGCCATACTGTGTAGGCCTAAATGACAAACCGCCCATACAGCCGCTAGACACTCCCTTGGTAGCTACTGTAGTTAGCTTCACGATTGTTGCTGCGTGAAGCATACGCAACCACCCGCTCCTTTCCATCTTCATCTTGTTGGGCTAGCACAGCCCCTAGGCCCAAGATGCTCCAATCCGTATGTACCACAAACGGCTTGGAGAAGTCAGGTCTGGCCATGACAGGAGCTTCCGTCAAGCTCAGTTTCAGCGTGTCGAAAGCTTGCTGGGTCTTCTCTGTCCAGGCCCAAACAACATCCTTCCGCAGCAAGTCATTCAGCGGCTTGGCAATTCGGCTGAAGTCCCGAATGTATACTCGGTAATAGTTGCATAGGCCGAGGAAAGCTCGCAGGGCAGAGAGGTTTGTGGGCTCTCGCACCTGCAAGATGGCCTGTACCTTGGCAGCATGAGGCATCGCGGCACAACCCTATGACCAAGGTATGCCACGGTGTCCATGCCAAATTCACACTTGGCGGGTGACATGTCAATCTTCGCAATCTCTTGAACAGATCTTCCAGGTGCACCAAATGAGACTCAAAGTCCTCTGTGGACCAGGACATCATCAATGTAGCACATGAGGTTCGAACGCAAGTACTATGTCCATTACGCTGGAAAGTCACCGGCGTTCTTGAAGCCAAAGGGCATCACCAGCCATTCCACAGCTGCTGAGAGCCGTGGAAGGCTGTCTTCTTGATGTCCTCTTCAGCAACAGGCACTGGTTGAAGCCTTGACGCAAATCCAAAATCGAGAAGTAGGTAGACTTGCCAATGTTGTCGAAGATCTCCTCCGTTGGCATGGGGTACCGATCTGGCTGTCACCGAGTTGATAGGACGGTAGTCTCCGCACATCCTCTTCTCTGTCCACATCCGTTGTGTCCTTCTTGGGAGGCATCACCGTGGCAGATAGTCGGAGCTAGAGGGACGAATGAGCCCGGCTTCAAGCAACTCTTGACAGTGCATCCACCATGTCCCACTCTGAGCCGTAGCGCCTCAGATAGGCTCCTTGCTGGTCGATTGATGCGGAAGGTGGTCACATTGCATCGCTTCACCCCGCATGGAGAAGGCAAACAGCTGGTATTGGAGCAAGGGCATGTATCTGCTGCCCTTGTGAGTTGGGGCCCCATGACCCAATCGAAAGTCTCAGACATAAGGCTTGGGTGCTGTGAATTGGGAGTCCCTACTAATCTCCATAGGATCCCCATACTGGACGGTCCCATACTCGGAGCATTGCCATGTCCACGAGCTTGATGCTGAGAATGCAGGGATGGCCATGCCACCTCCCCCCGCATCAAGCCAATATGACCGTGGTGTATCCGGGAAGGGCAAATGGATGTGCACAAGAAGATGTGGGAAAAGGACCTCGGTGGGAGCTCCGGGAATGCCAACAGCTGAAAGGCCAGACATATGCTGATGAGCCAAGTGAGTGACAGATCCATAGCGCCCAAGGCGGCATGACCTGGTAACTTGGGAGGCAGCGGCATGGGTGTGGAAACCCATGACGCTCCGCTCCTCCACATTGGGCTCCTCCCACCGGTGGGTGTTGCTGTTGAACAGCGAGCTTGTCCCCTGTAGGCATAGGAGCCGTGAAAGCTCACTAGGGTGGGAAGGGTCCGCTGCCCCGGTGGGAGCTCAAGGTGCACGCTGCCACTGTCTGGGATGCCAAGGGTCCAACACATTGGAGAGCTTGAGAGTGGGGTCCCGAGTAGTGCGGGTGACCACCAACTCTAGCAAAGGTTGAGGCGTTGGTCCAATAGTGCAGGCGATGAGCAAACCGCCAACTGGACTCCATGAGCAAGGGCGTGCCCACATGCTGGATGATGGCCATGTCTTGGCGAACTTGCAAGTGTCCCGCGGTGTTCTCCAGCAAGCGCAGTGGGCTGGTGAACATCCACCAAGATGCGTGAAGGTCCCAAAACAAGGCGGTTCGTGGATCTTGTAATCCTCCCCGTGGCGGCTTGAGAAAATCCGGCATTCCCATCCGCAATCAAGTGGATGGGGCCAATGTGGCGGGCCCAATATGGATGTCTTGGGGCTGAGGGTGCAGATAGCTGGCAAGTAGTGAAGGGAATGCACTCCAAGCAGCGTGCAGCTTGGGACAATGGTCCAATAAATGTAACGTGACCAAGATGCCATTGAGGGGTCCCCAGTGAGTGTCCCGACTGCTCGTCCCATGTCTTGACCCACCACGTCTGTTCTCCATGTGCCCAGTGAAGGCTCGCTGCGAATGTGGCGGGGCGCGCTTGTGATGCTGATGATGTCTTGGGCCTGCCGGCGGGCCCCATGGTAGAGAATGGCGTGGAATAGTGAAGAATCGCAGCCGGTGCCATAGAATGCATTGCGCCTTGGGACATGTTCACGACCAAGATGCCATTCAGCAAAAGAGCCTCAGCTACCAGCAGTGCAAATGCCCCAAATGCAAAGTAATGCGTGGCACACGATGATCTTGGCTCACCGTGGTGGAGGATGCCTGTCCGCCCAAGGGGGAGTGCTGAAGCTGCAGAGCTTGCTGCACTCGTGGAAGAGCTTGCTGAACCAGGTCGGACACTTTGAATGATGGTGGAGTGTCTCCTAGGCAGGCTGCTGTGACCAAATGGTCGGCCTCGTGATCTGGATCCAAGTCGGCAAGCTCCAGCATGTCACTCAAATGCTGGCCGTGGGAGCACCTCGGGGACAGCCTGAATGGTCGCCATAAGGACTGGAGTAGCTAGGACAGTGGCGACCTCGGTGTCCAATCCGCCATGCAGATTCAAGGGAAAGTGCGCCACTTGCTGACCTCCACTACGCCAATCGGGGCGATAGTGAGCTTGCTCTGTCCAATTGTCCACGCTGATGCCGGGTGGAAACAAAAACTCCTGTCCGAGAAGGACATCGTAGTTAGCAGCTGTCGTGACAAGGCAATGAATGGCCAATGTCATGGCAGCGGCTATCCCGGGCTTGAGCGTGATGGCGCACACAGGTTCCACAGCGCCAGAGGCTGTCCTGATGTTCCAGGGTGAATGGCGGAGTGCCGTTCCCTGCAAGTTCAACCTGGCGGCGAGAGCCTTGCCAATGATCACGGGCTGTGCCCCCGTGTCCAAGAGCACAAGCTTGGGAGCATAGCCATTCACCGTGACATGGCCTTCCCTATTGTCCACCATGGCATTGCTCACTCGCACATTCATGCGATTGGTGGGCTGAATGCGGGTGCTCCCGAGTACTCCGCGCTGGGACGCAGGCGCATCGCCTCCAAGTGGCTGGCCCTCCTCATGGCTGTGGGAGCACCTCGGGACAGCCTGAATGGTCGCCATAAGGACTGGAGTAGCTAGGATGGGCGACCGTATCCAATCCGCCATGCATTCAAGGGAAAGTGCCACTCGACCTCCACTACGCCAATCGGGGCGATAGTGAGCTTGCTCTGTCCAATTGTCCACGCTGATGCCGGGTGGAAACAAAAACTCCTGTCCGAGAAGGACATCGTAGTTAGCAGCTGTCGTGACAAGGCAATGAATGGCCAATGTCATGGCAGCGACTGTCCCGGGCTTGAGCGTGATGGCGTGGTCAGCCTCCACACACAGGTTCCACAGCCAGAGGCTGTCCGATGTTCCAGGGTGAATGGCGGAGTGCCGTTCCTCGCAAGTTCAACCGGCGGCGAGCCTTGCCAATGATCACGGGTGCCCCGTGTCCAAGAGCACAAGCTTGGGAGCATAGCCATTCACCGTGACATGGCCTTCCCTATTGTCCACCATGGCATTGCTCACTCGCACATTCATGCGATTGGTGGGCTGAATGCGGGGTGCTCCCGAGTACTCCGCGCGCGCTGGGACGCATAGGCGCGCATCTGCCCTCCAAGTGGCTGGCCCTCCTCATGGCTGTGGGTGGCCTGCCCTGTCACTCCCACCATCGTAACATGGTCGATGGTGGTGGGCAATACCCAGCCTGAAACGTCAGGTAAGGCTGCCCATGTGGGATCCACCGGCAGTCCCGGCTGTCCCGAGTATGGGACTGCGGAGGCCCGGTGATGGGCTTCTCCTCGCAGTCCTTGGCATGGAGCTGAAGGTGCCTGGCATTGGGACTCGCCTGTCAGTCCCAGGTGTGGGACTGTTGAGAGCCAAGGCTGAGATTCCCCCGGCAGTCCCGAGTATGGGACTGCGGAGTCTCGGTGTTGAGCCTCCACCGGCTGTCCCGAGTATGGGACTGGAGAATCCCAATGCTGGGGCCCTCCTGGCAGTTCTGAACATGGAGCTGTGGTGTGCCGCTGTTGAGGTGTCCCCAGCAGTCCCATGTATGGGACTGGAGTGTCCCGGCGCTGGGACTCTCCCGGCAGTCCCGAGTATGGGATAGCCGCGGAAGCTTCAGCTGTTGCCAAGCCCAGCACCTGCTGTAACTGAGCACGCCCAACTCCCATGTCCTGGAGGGAGATCAAAGGAGTCTCCAACACCTTGCGCATGATCAAGGTCGGGGTGTACGCCGGTGGTAGATGCGCGCGCACATTCGGCGGTGTCCCATGACTTGAATGTGGAGGCTGCTCTCTCGGCGCTCCATCCAGGTGATCCTGTCCCCGAACAGGGATGGCCACGCCAGGCGGCAGTGGCGCAAAGGATCTAGGCATAGTAGCCCTCGCCCTCTGTTGCCGAGTAAGGGGATCAGCGTCCCTAGCTGCAACATCCAAATGTGCCTTCTTCAAGTCACATCCTACCCATGTGGCGGGTAGGATCAATCGGCGTGGAATCCACAAGACAATGGATGACAGCCTCATGTGGCAGGCCGTAATCCTCCTCTCCTCCTCACGGGTGCCAAAATGGCGCCCGCGGGCTTGGAGGTGGAGGTGCCGCCACCGGCAGCCTGGGCTCCTAGCTGAGTAAGTGCTGCCACCGCTGCCTCCAATGCGGCAATCTTGTCAGTTAGCCGCTCCTTGGCCTTGGCCCCATTCCGCGTGATCGGCCCTTCGACGCATTTGAACGCGGCCGCTGGGAGTCCCGCTGAAGGTGTGGACCGTCCTTGCCGATATCGCGCCCGGATGCTTTTGAAATGCATCAAATGGCCAGTCTTGTTGCAATGGGAACAATGCAAACCTTCCACAGAAGCTTGCACGCCGGAGCCAAATGATCCGGGCTGCCACAGCGATTGCATAGCACTGTGGAGGTGGCTGCGGCTGCTGACTTGATTGGCCTGGCCTGAATGGGCTTGGAAACCCCTGATCCCACGCCTCCAGATGTGTTCCCCTTGCTGGAAAACATGCTTTGATAGTGCGTGAAGGCCTTGGAGTGTCGAGAAGCATACGCTGAAAACGCGATTTCCTTGCGCTCCGCTTCTTCATGGACTGTTCGGTGTAGCTGTCCCCATACTTGTCCACCAAAGAGGTGACAAGTTGAAAGTGGAACAATGGATCTCCCTCCAACGCCATAAGAAACTTCTCGGCTGCCTCTTGGTCAACATCCCAGTGCCTTCTCGCAGCTTCTGGAGCCTGCGAAAGGTCATCTGGACAGTCTCACCCTTCTTGCGAGCGAAACTGGCCAGCTCAGCTATTTTCTCAGGAGTCTTGAGCGGAAACGCCTTCTCGAGGATGGCCATGAACTCCTCCACCGGATTGAGGTACTTGGGAGTTTGGATGAACTCCGGGACCCCAATCGTGGCTGCCACCCTCTCAGCAGCAGTCAGACTCACCACGGATGGTGGCTGAACGGTGGCTGCGACTGTCCCAGCAGCAATCTTAGCCTGGTGGGCACTCACAGCCGTGGCCAACTTGCCATTGTAGGCAAGCTGCAGCGCTCCTTGAAACTGGGGATTCACCGTGGAGATGGTAGAAGACAAATCAGCTTGATGTGCCTCATACAGATCCAGCGCCTCGTCCGCCAAGTAGCTTGAAAGCTGTTCAAACATGTACTGGTGATTGTAAGCGCCGCCATGCTTGAACCTGACCCGGCTGATGATAGCGTTGAGGGACAGCCGAAAGTCTCGCAGCGATTGAGTGCCAGGCCTCCGGAAAATCTGTCCCGCCTGTACGAGGGTCCTCCACCTTCCATGGTGTCCGAATCCTCCGAAAGATCAGCTGATTCTCGATCTTGTCTATCAAATTGGGACAAGTTTGTCCCAATTGATCTCCCGGCAAGGAGTCGGATGATTCTTTGCCGGTTGAGATCTGCAAAATGGAGACCAGCTGGTTGCTGTCCAAGGTGGCAGGTGGCGTGGCCTGCAAACCGCTTGCCAACTCCTCCTGTGCTTGCTGGTGTTGAAAAGAACGCCTTCGCTGTACTCCGCCGGAGTGGTCCGCTGGATGTCCCGTGTCCTCAAGCGGTAACGGGGACTGATCTCATGTCCCTCGGGGTGCATCACCCATGTGACTAACGCATAAGATCAGCAACACTCCCTTAAATGTGAAAGAACAACGAAATCCTCCACTCACTCCACTCCTGTCGCCAAGCCCGGTGTGAGCGCGCCTCCTAGCAATTCTGGCAGCAAAATGGATTACCCCTACGCTTGGATCACTCCAGCAGCCCTGGTGTAGGGTAGGGATTGTCCTAACAGTCCCAGCAATGGGACTGGACAGTCCACGAAGTGGGACTGTCCCAGCAGTCCCGGCGCTGGGTCGGGACTGTCCCTACAGTCCCAGCAATGGGACTGGACAGTCCACGAAGTGGGACTGTCCCAGCAGTCCCGGCGCTGGGTCGGGACTGTCCCTACAGTCCCAGCAATAGGACTGGACAGCCCACGAGGTGGGACTGTCCCAGCAGTCCCAGCGCTGTGTAGGGACTGTCCCTTCAGTCCCAGCAATGGGGCTGGACAGCCCACAAAGTGGGACTGTCCCAACAGTCCCGGCTCTCCTCCCAACAATCCTTGAAATGGGACTGTTCCCACAGCCCTTGGAATTAGGACTGTACAGTCCCTAAAATGGGACTGTCTAGGGGTCAGCACCCACGCCTCAGCCTCTGAGAAAGGTCAGCAACGACAAACGGCACTCACACATCCGAAATTGAAACGTGAGTGTCAAATAAACGTGATCCTCCCCTTCCACTTTCTGACCGCGCTGAGCCGGACACCTTGATGGTGGGATCTGTTCTCCTCTCCAGCACGCTGTCACTGTAAGAAACCAGCAGAAGTGAAAGGGCCGCTCACCAAATCCCAAAATCCCCAAAATCAGAAATGTTGGCAAAGTTGCAATCCGCCTGCTCCTGATCTGGGAATCAAACCAAAGTATCAGACCATGCTGTAGCCCGCCTGAAATGGAGATCTTGAGTGGCAAGGTCTGTCCTCCCTCTCCCACAAGCTCTGCTGCAAAGATCGAAAAGGGATGAGAAAAGCGCTCGCTAGATCTTGAATTCCCAGCTGTATTTGGGAAAGCCCATGGATCAGGCCTGGATCTGGCCTCCTCTCTAGCACGCCATCACTGTAAGGAGCCAGCAAAGGTGAAGGAATGCCCTGAAGACCTCGAAATCCCAGCTGAATCTGGGAACGCCCACGGGCTGAGCCTGGATTGGGCCACAGCTGAAGGTGTAATCGCCCAGCTGTGATCCAGGCTCCAAAATGGCGTCGCCCCAGCTAGAGGAGGCGCCTCAAATGTCGCCACTCCGCCTTGGAGTGTCGCCCTTGAAGATTGAGTCTTCGAAATAAAGGGATCCGCTGCGCAATGGCAGGAATCACGAGATTTCTTGAAGATTTCTTGGCCAGCCCAGTTTGCGCTGGCTGGGAGCCTGTAAATCGAGCCTTGGCGCCTTGTAGGGAAGCACGCTGAGCAAAACACAGATCTAATCGATCTTGGATTTCGATTGCAAGGGTTCACAAAGTGCTTTCCTCCTAACCGCGCTCCTGCACGATTTCGAAGACTACCCTCTGTTCCTTGCCCCACGGTCCTCATTCCCGCGCTCGCCATCATCTCCACGCTCCGCCCAGCTCGATTCCCAGCTGATGTTTGCGCCATGATGCGAAAGCAACCCTCACGCTTGGTGGTGCTCCTCCCACGTTGATCAGGTGCCTTGTTTGGGTTTGGGTCCAGTTTGGTTTCACACCTAAACTAAGTGGCTTTTTCTAGCCTACCTAGTTATCCGTTCATAACGGATCTATTTCCTATAACTAGTATTTAAAGGAAATGAATCCTTGGACTATGGGCCAATCAAAATAAAGGATATGTTTTCATGTCCTTGGTTAATGAAAATGCCTAACCAAACGTAGTATAAAAGCAAGCATACATCGAGTTCACATTCTTTGCATGCGTACCTTAGTTCTTGTGTCTTGACGTTGGGCTGGTGGCTGCGACAGTCCCGGCAGTCCCGGCTGTGGGACTGCCATGTCCCATGGCTGGGACAGTCCCGGCTGTCCCGGGTGTGGGACTGCCACGTCCCATGGCTGGGACAGTCCCGGCTATCCCGGCTGTGGGACTACCATGTCCCATGGCTGGGACAGTCCCGGCTGTCCCGGCTGTGGGACTGCCATGTCCCATGTCTAGGACGGTCTTGGCAACCTCCTGACACCTCGTTTCTATCCTCCTTGGCTGGTTGCGGCTGGCTTACCTCAAGTCTTGTTACGCTGCTTCGCCCCTCTCCACCGCTGGCCGTCACCGAACAAGACCAAGGCCCCTGCCCCGGCCCTTCTTCTTCCTCTCCTTCCGATCTCCTCGAGGTCCGTCCAATTGTCGTGGGTGACGCGAAACCTCCAGAGCCTTGAGGAGCTCAGCGTGGTAGTAGGCAAAGTCCGAGTCGACTTGTGGCTGCTCCACATGCGCCCGGAGCACCCGATACTCCTTCGCCATAGGCTCAGTGCTGCCGGCCTGCTTGCCGGGCCCCGCTCCATCGCTGTGTTCGTACTGAGCCAGCAGAATCTCGAGGCCACGAGGGAGGCCTCACTTACTGCAGCCGATGCCGCCTCCGCCTCCGCCTCCGCCTCCGCTTCCTCCGCCTCCACCGCCTCCCCGCCATGGCGCAGCCCCTCCGCCTTCCTCAAGGGACGGCTTCTTTTGCTGGCCCAGGCCCCGCTCCCCATTCATCCTAGCTCAAGCTCCGCCATCTCTTCCCAGTGGGTCCTAAGAACTCGCCGATTTCTTGCTTCGGCCTGTGTCCTTCTCCATTTCGCAACGCCCGCCTCCTTACTCCATCGCCTTACCTCTCCGCCTCCAACAGAGCTAGAGTCGCTCTATCTCCCGCTGTGAGCCGATCACGCATCAAGAGCCCTGCTCATTGTATCTTGGAGCAGCTCCAAGGTCTGCGGTCCTCCATCTCCGCCGCTTCCTCGCCACAAGAATTGAGCCCGGAGATTTTCCATCTCCTGGCCTCCTTCTCTTCTACACTACCGGTGGCTCGCCCATCGCCACGTGCTCGCCGTTAGCAGCCGCCCTCGCTGCCTCCTCCACCGGTTCCGATCCCGCTGTAATGGTCCCATGGCGGTCATGCCCGCCTCCGCGCCTCACCCTGAGCTTCCTGTGCTTGGTGTTGCTCTGCCGAGCCGCCTCGGCCAGTCCCGAGCTCCGCTTGCCTTCTAAGCCTCCAACTCCCTTGCGCCGCTTCTTGCCGCTCAGAGGTCCTTTGCGGGCTTGGCCTCTGCTACCGCCACCGCAGTGAAGGACCTTGGTCCGGTTCAGAGACCTCGCCTGCCTCGACGCTTCTTCGATCCGGCGAGGGACTCCGCCTTCTTCCCCGGGCCGCCGCCTCCACCGCCTCCCCGAGAAGCACCATGCACCTCCTAGTGGCCTCCACTGGTTTTCTCTGCCGTCCGTGAGAGACCCCAAAGCATACCGTCCATGATGGTTGCCAAGACTGTCTCCTCCACGGCCGCATGAGTGAGGCCCTCAAGAAGTCCGGCGTTTGATCTCCGGTCCCCGGACCGCCATCTGCATCCGAGCGAGCGGACTTGGCTCTCCGGACTGATCAGACCTCAGTCCCGAGTGCCTTGGTCCGATCCTTCCACCTCCTTGGCCTGCTTTGGCCACTAACTCTCCGCCCGCCTGCTTGGGGCTCGGCGAGGGGGTCCGGAGCGGCTTCTCTTCTGCCGGGACAGACTGCTCGGATGTGGTTCTGCTGCCCTCGCACCTTGGCGTCTCGCCTCCGCTCTCATCGCTTCCTCCGCCTCCTGCTACTCCGTGGTAGGCGGAGGAACTGTCGCTTGGCGCTTCTCCAGGAGCCGCTTTTCCGCCTCTTGACGACTCGCCTCCCCTGCTAGGGCTGGTGGGTTGCTAGGCGGTGGGCGCCGCGCCAGCCTCCCTCCGTAGGTGCTCCTCCATCGGGGCCTCGCTCGGAACGAAGGGAGGAGGGAATATCCTCCCATACCTCCCCTGGGCGAGGGGGTCCGTCGATCGAATGGAATCCGGGATCCTTCCCAATTGTCCTCCCTCCTGCTTTGGCCTTAGGAGGTCGGACCTCCGCCTTGCGCCTTCGCTCCTTCCCCTCGCCTCCTGAGTAGGGCCGCCACCCTTCCCGAGCGCCTGCTCTCTTCTCCTCCTTCAGAGGTTGAGGTGTCCCCATACATGGATGAGGAAGGGTGGCAGTGACGGAGGAGGCTTTTCACTCCACAGCCTGCCTCCGGTTGATCCGGCGAAGATGATACGCCCCGTCTCCTCTTCCTCGTCAGAGGCGTGCAAACACAGAAGATTGTCACCAAGGTGATCCACCTTGGTGAGCATGTTCCAATGGACAATGACCTTAGCCACGCCTCACCCGCCTATCCAGCAGTCCGACATCGCCCAGCTGCTTGGACGACTGCTGCGCCCCTCGCCGCCCGCCGCTTCCACCTTTCCTCACCTTGGGGCCCGAACTCGCCCCAATTTTCTTCCACCGGGCGGTAAATCGCCTCGGGACCTCCACGGTCCACCTCCGGGATCCTCCTCAAGCTCTTGAGCGAACCTCCTTGTTAGCAATCGCCAAGATCTTCTTGGCATTCTCGACGAGCGCCGGACATCAAACATCCGGACCACGCTGAAGATGTCCAAGTGCCATTGCTCCACGAGCTCCTCCGCTTCCTCCGCCAGCCCGGTTGGGGTATCGCTTGGACGATGTTGCCCACCAAGCGCCTGTGGCTCCCATACCTCCGCCGCCTTCTTGGGTCCCATGGGGCTTTCCTCGCCATTTGGAAATTGTGCTACTCTCCGCCGCCTGCCGCGTTGGCCACTCCAACCACGAAGGTGAGCCGGTGCGAGAGTGCTGGCGCTTGAAAGACAACACCAGAGAGCTTGGTGTGGAGCGCGAGACTGAAAACCGCCACGAGGTCGTGAGAAAGAATGGCTTCTCCTCCGCGACGCCTAAGTAGTCATGCGGCGTCTCTCTCGCTGCCCAGAATCGCCGTGAGGTCGCATGGCTTACTCCCCGCCTTACGCCCGCTTACTCGCCTTACGCCACAGTTTAGCCTTTACGCCACTGACTGGAGCGTGAATACCGCTTATAACGCCATCGGCAGCCCCTACGGCCCCGGTCTCACGATGCCCGCTCACCTCTCAATACCGCCACGTGGCCCTGTATGTCTAAAACACACTCCGACTCCTAAGTTACTTTACTCGTACTCATCCGGTCCGGCGGTAGTCCGACCACTCGGACTGGTGCGGTCCGCCTCCAAGTAGTCAGTAGTCCTCGGGAGTGTGCTCCGAGTCCTTTGCCTACTCCGAGTCCTTCGACCTACTCCAGTCCTTCGACCTACTCCGAGTGCAACCGACTCCTGACTTATTTCTTCCTTCCACTTTATTTTTCTACTCCGCGAAAAAAAAAAACAAAACCTAACTCATTTCCTACCCTGTGGGAGAGTCCGGTCCACAGCTAATATATTTATGTAATTTTACGAGACGATATATCTTTTGAACTCCCTCGCCACAATTCTTGGAGAATCCGGACGTGAACCTGATGTCTACAAGCGTATATTTAGATACCTTAAAGGCACTATGTACACAGGACTGATGTTCAAGCATACACCAGCTATCAACACATTAACTCTAACGGCATATGCTGATGCCGACTATGCCGACAATACAAAAATCAGATGGGTATGTATTACTCTTGGGAGGAGCACCAATATCCTGGTCAAGTAAGAAACAACCTACTATAGCTTTGTCAAGTACTGAATCTGAGTACATGGTACTAACCTCAGTTTCTAAAGACATAGTGTGGTCCAAAGTTAGTTTTGAGTGAACTTCACCATCCTCAACTTAAGCCTACATCTTTGTTTAGTGATAGCGGTGCCATTGCACTTGCACGAAATCGTTTTTCATTCTAGAACTAAACATATAGCTGTTGAGTATCACTACATAAGGGAAAAGTTAGAAGATAAAACTATAAATATTAGTTATGTTCAAACTTTAGACAATGCTGCTGATTTATTAACAAAGTCATTGGGAATTGAGTTACATAGGAAACACATGAAATGTTTGGGTATAATGGACACACAGTCCAAACCTTTAACCTAATACTCACCCTAGCAGCCTTAGGGCCGATTTAAGATAACCTTAAAATCTTAGTCCAAAAATTATTGTCTTAATATTTTTCTGAACATTTTTTCTTCTTCTATCTCAAAATAGCTTAGGTCATCTCTGCCTTCCTCCTCATAGACAGCCAACATAGAACCTGGAATATTTCTATTAAAAATAAAAATAATAATATTTAAGCAGTATTTATGTAATTAAAACATTAAATTCCCTTAGCACCAAAGGCACCTATGGAAAATATGTTTGATATGTCCTGGAAATTCCTCACATGGGAGACTTGCTATTTTTATCATGTGGATGGTAGTTTCCTCACATATATAGGAGTCCGGACATCTCCTTTTCACTTAAACCTAAGGTGAGTATGTATACTTTATTTTCCTGGTCACCTTTTGGTAGAATTCGCTTATAATAGCCCATGTTTTTGTCTTTAATACACTTAGGAAACAAAATGTGTTTACAGCATCAATCGTAGAAAATTTATGCTAGGTTATTATAGATCCTAAAATCCACATAGAAATTAGGATATTTAAATACTGAATAACCTTTAATTAATATATTCCACCTTTTCCGCCTGCCTTCCTTGTCGTATCCTCCCCATGCCGTCTCCACCCATTCGCCTCCAAACGCGCCACACAACCATGTCACCTTTCCTTTATCCATAAAACTGTTAGCACCCCGTGGAGACCATATGTACACTAACCCTTCTCTCAACTCGGTTTGAACGAATTTTTTGTTTTTTTTCTGTTGTTGGTGTAATGGAATGCTTAGGAATCGTCCGGGTAAGGCCTTTTATACTGAAAGTGGTCCTTGGCCCATGGCAATAATATTTTTATAAATTATTGGTCCTTGGGCTTCGACCCTAGGTATGTTAGGTCAGATAGAAAGTCCTTGGACCTTGGCATTTTTAGAAATAAAAAGTGTCTATATATGCTAGGAATTGGGACGTACAAGCCAGGGGGAGTTAACAACCCTAGTGGCGGAGGCAAGGCTGACAGTAAGTTGGGCAAGTCGGAGCGCAACCGGAAGAAGACCACACCGATACCGAGAGGTCCGCGAGATTTCAAGGAGAGAGCGATGGACAAGACTTCAGCCGGAGCGGAAGGACGCCACATGCAGCCGCGCCTAGAAGAGGTTTTCTCCGTGCGGTGGCGCAGGTGATGGGCGCCGCCGTGGCCAAGGCGCGACGGAGGAAAAGACCCCAAAGACGCCGAGGCGACGACCGTAGGCGAGGCGAAGTCCGAGGCGAGGAGTGTGGATCGCGGAGCTCAAGGATAATTGTCCCTCCCCGAACCGTGGTTCGGAGTAGAGCCCGAGGCTTGAACGAGGTGGAAGGAGGGAAGAAATGGCGCCTCGAGCGCAGATCTCACTACGCAGCGGCCCAATATGGACCATCGGAAGGTTAGAGCCGGCGGCCTTGTGGAGTTGGTTGAGCTTCATGGAGATGAAATGGTGCTACTATAGTTCAAAGATTGTGCAGAATGCGCCCGCCAATTGAGGATCAGGTGCAAGAGGGCGACATGAGGAAGAGGCCACAAATTGGGGCTCATTGAGGCTCTTCCGAGCAAAGAAGGGGCGAGAGGAATCGGAGGATGGAGTCTAGTAACAGGAAGAAGACCTAAAAGCCGCAGCACGCAATCATGAAGCCTGGGAAGTGAGGGTTAATAATGGATGGGTGACCCGCCAACTCGTGTCTGCAACTGGGGGTTGGCCAAGTGGATTTTGTGTTTTTGCGTAACCGAAATTGATCACATGGCGCACACTCGGTCTTCCTTCATGAAGTGGTTAAAGGCACACGGATTGACTGGGGAGGATGATTTTGAGAGGGCCTGAAGAGAGGCGACTTCTCCTCCTCGCCTCTTGATCTCGCCTTTCCGATTCATGTGTTTGCGATTCAATGCCTAACTGAGTTGGAGGTTGTGTCCGCCTTCATAGTTGGAAACCGCCGTGAACTCAAGGTAGAGAGAAGAAGAGTCTAAGGAGGATTGTGGAAGGATTCCAGTAGCTTGGGAATTCGCCTCACCAGAATCTGATGAAGGTGGAGAGGTTACAAAGAGTAAGAAGAGGAAGGCACATCGAATCGAGGTCGGCCAAAAGGGGAGAACACAGTGGGAGGAGGAGCCCATAACCACACCCTGGATCACTGTGTCAAGACGGCAGCAGGGCCGCATGGAAGGAGGGAAAGCAAAAGGGAACGTTGTCCCTCTTGGTGCGGAGGATGAATCGCAACCGCTAGGGGAGTTTTTACGAATGAGGAAGCAAGTGCATCAACCCCTAGGGAGGAAGGGTTAATTTCAAAGAAGGCTCGGAGCTCAAGGACATTTTTGGAGATATTCCATTGGCCTGCCCACCGGAGTGGAGGCGAGTGACATAGCCAGACGGGCTTGTTGTGGAAGGAATGGGCACCGGAGCCCAATTTGGGAATCTGTGTTCTAACTTCGAATGGCTCGACTCCAAAGCGGACCTTCTCGACAAGGCAGCTATGGCTCTCACTTGAGTGCAGGGCAACAAGAGAAGTTGCTCAAGGAAAAGTTGGAGGGATTGGAGAGCGAGAAAAAGGCAGAGACCGCAGCGGAGTGCGAGGAGGCACCGAGCAAGACACAGAGAGGCCATGTCCACCCAACAAGAGGCCCCGTGAGTCAAGTAAAAGGGGCGATGCTACGATTGAGGAGCTAATGAAGTTTCGCGAGTCCAAGAACAGTGGAGATGCGCCCGGAGAAGTTCAAGAAACGGAGAGATATAAGCGAGAGAGATGAGGCTAGGCTGATCAAGAGAGAGGCAAAACCAAGAAGGGCAGAGCGAGCCACCGAGGTCAAGCAACCACCGCTGGGAAAGAACTACCACGGTGGCTAAACCGCCACCGCCGCGAAGGAGGACCCGAGGTAGGGGAAGCCACCGACAAGAGCGCCGCAGCGGGATGCAACTTCCCGGATTCCGTGGAGGCAGCCCCGGATTGTCCACGGTGGAGAGGGTAAGGACCCCATAGCGGAAGGGCACACAGCGCGCCGATGAGGATGCTCATTTCGCCGCTCGCATGGTGAGCGGTGCTCACTCTAAATGTGTATGTGGTTGTTGGGATGAGGGGCGTAACTACTGGCCGCACATCTTAACCGCCATGGGTGTCTACCATGGTTTCTTCGAACGGAGCTGGGGCCTACCCCGCAAGTGGTGCTTGAGGAGATGAGCAAGGCGGAGGCCGAGCGTGGAGGGGAGGAACGACGGTGGCTGTCTGCTGATGAGGAGGATAACATGCATGGGGGCAATGGACGAGCTGCACTGAAGAGGTGAAGGAACCACGGGCAGCGAAAGTGAGGTGGAGGTTTTGAGGGAGAATCGCTCGGATCGAGGCGTGGTAGGAGGGGACACCCATGGGTCATAGTTAGGGCAAAGAATCATGAGGCGGCTGATTTTAGAGGGAAGCGCATCATAGGTCGTGGGTTTTTTCTTGGATTAGGGATAGGGTGTTTTAAGGGCATGGAGCTATAGTTACCGAATTGGTAGGTGCGCCGTGGTGGATAGCCGATTTTTAGACACGAAAGAGTGAGTGTTCCGCACTGGATGTATAAGAGACCTTTCCGTGTCTCCGATAGACAATTGTGTGAGCTTCGTAATCAAGGCGGGGTTGATTGGAGACATCCGTCAACAACAACCGATTGCACCGCCTCTCACAAGAGGGCTGTGGAGATCCTGGGTGGTCGAGAGCCGAGTGACCAAGCTCCGATCCGGGTGATGGGTGCCACGCACTGGAAGGAGAGATTTCCAGTCCGGCGAGATGGTCAGTAAATTCTCGGTGTCGTCAAAGATTTTCCCGCCTTCTTTCCAACCTGCCTAACCAAATTGTGTTTAACTCTAAGAGAGGGGTCTGGGGCCTGTGGTAGGTAGGGGCCTGTGGTAGGGGCCCAGTGGCCTGTGAGGGTCCGTGGGCGAGAGAGGGATGGCGAGAGCAACTTGTGTGTGGTGGTGTCCGAGAGTTTAGGAAGGAAGAGGGAAGTGAGTCGACGGGAGGAGCCTAGGGAGGGTGAAGGTGAAAGTTTGGGGAGCGCGTAGGAGAGGGGTTGGGGTGAAGAGTGGAATGAAGCGAATCGGTGATGGAGTGAGGCGCCGCGTGAGTGGCCGAGGTAGGCGCCCCGTGAGTTTTGGGGTGGATACCCCGGAGGTGATCCGGAGTAGGTGCGAACTGAGACTATAACCCTTAGAATCACGCCAGAGGAGCCGGGTGTCAAGTAGTCAGCGCGGCTGCGTGGCCATGGGACCAACCGCAGCGGTGGTTGAGTGCCCATCCGCCGAGTCTCATTACTGCGGGTCGAACTTACCACGGTGGTGGGTCTTGGACGGTAGTAGGTTGCGGCTGGGTAGGAACTGTAGTAGGGCTAGAACCCATAGTTTTGGAACACCTTGACACAAAACCATTCCCTTGGGATCGAATCCTAGGACTATAACGACATAGAGGATAAATGTGGCCTCCTTGTGTCTCCAGACGCAAAATACCATTCCACAACCCCTGCAATCCTTTTTTGCCATAGCTTCTTCTTAGAAACATATTGTAGGCAACAAGCTTTCCCTATAAGCACATTTGGCAAAGGTGGACATTTTTCGGCAGGAGCATCATTGATTGAAGAGGGGGAGGGGAGGCGGGAGGGATTTGAGGGGGCACATCCTCGCCAACTAGGTTGTGCTTCCCCTTTGGTAGACATATCCAGCATTTGCTTTACAAATCTATGCATCCTAGGAGAAATGGCAAATTCAAGGCATAATCTCACATTCTCGGACATGCCCTCTTTTCGTGCTAGAACGCTGCCTTGTGTAGGATCCTAAGGCCCTCGTTTCAGCTTCATCCTCCAAGGATGAGGTCGATCAATGATCAATGTGAGTCTTCTTTTGAAAGTGCAGAGAGACGAGGTCTGTGGAGGCGGAGACTCTCCATTGGCAGCGGAACGCCGACTATGGGCATCTGCAGTAGGGCGCCCTCTTTACCTTTCTATTAGAGCGCCAAAGAAACGCCCATGAGCATCCCTCGCCGCAAGGACGCCTGGCGCTAGGGAGGGCCTCGCACGGCTGAGCGAGCGGCCGCTGGGAGAGGGTGGCGGCGACTACGGCACGATGGCGCCCACGTGTGCGCCTCCCGTAAGGCGTGATTAGTACTGGTTGCCATAGGCCGCATTGCCATTGCCATCGCCATCACACCGCAAGCCAAACAACAAATCCGTAATCGCAAATCGCGAAAAGGAGGAAGGAGGGTATTACCTATTATCCTTTGTATTTTCCTTTTGAAAATTAGGCTATTATATTTTCTGAACTACTTTTAATTAGTTTTAATCCAACCTAATTACTTAAAGTTGGGTGATTAGTTCTCACCTCAGTTCTCCTTAAGTGGGAGTTATTTTAATGGTGATTATTATTTTCAGTTTTTACTTAATGCTTTTAAAAGTTTAGTTAGGGACTAGTTTTGCTAGGCTAGTTTTCCTTGACCCTTTTTGGTCGAAAATCACCCCTAGTTCATAGTGAGTGGGAGTGATAAAATAGCTTACTATTAGGGCACTCTTCACTAGGGCACCTAGGACTTAATAATTAATTTAGCCCTTAGGGCACTAGTTTTCTTCTAATAGTTATTTAATTGGTTAGTTCTTACAACCACTTAACTTACAACAACCTTACCTACATAAAGGCATGTACTTTCTATTATAAATCAATGCTATTGCTTGAGCTTGTGTATGATTCTCATTAGGGCTGGATGCGGCGCCCCTGGGTTCCCGCCTTTTGAGGCAAAGGGTGCGCGATGCCCCGGCCCCAAGAGCCGAGATCGAGGGTGCCATGCCGCGCCCATGGGGACCCCTTCATTTGGCCGGAACTCCTCCGGCCGACATCTTCCTGGATTCGAGATTGAAGACCGCAGCCACGCCGATATTGGTTTCCGTCATGTGCAGAATGTATGATATTGAGGTGCGAAAGTGCCCGAGAATTTTCAACAATTCATTTATGAGGTGAACACATGGAAGGGCTTAGAAGATGAGCAAAGACAACTAGTAGACCGAGACATAGAGGATGGACTCCTTCAATTCACTGCTCCACATTCGAGAAAAGGTGCGATATCGTACATGGAGAGATATCCTCGACATGTGTGAGGGTACGTGAGGAAGAGAAGGTACTTTTGTTTGTGATGGATGTACCTGGTTGAGAAAGGCTCAAAGGACCCCGCTTTGATGCTTGGGAAAATGTTTTTGCATGCCTTCCATGATTTAAATGTGATCGTGATGATAATCATGAATGGTGTTGAAGATGCCCATTTGGTGAGGGAGGCAATGCGAAGTGGTGCCAAAAGGGGGACTCATTTCGCTTTGTCCGGGACAAGATAAACGTAAACAATGACAAAGGTGGTTTCGACACTCCGCTGAGTATGTGACATGAGGATGGGGTTTGAGAAGACAAGTGACCGCAATGGGCATCATGTTACCGAATGCTTTGCATAACATTTAACAATGGAAGATTGGTGATTGGCCACAAACTGTGGTGAAGAAATTGTTATATCATTCACTCGACAAACTTGTTGTCCGCTCCTACCAAAGGCCTTTGGGGTTGATGATGAAGCTCATCAAGACATTCTCTAAGGAAGGCGATTGGATAGTAGATGCTTGTTCGTGAGTGGGACATCTTTGATGGCTACTTTGTTGTCCGCCGCCATTGTATTTCTATTGAGGCCGACAAGAGGTGTGTAATTCATTCCGCGAGTGCATGGATATGAAGTATTGCCGATGCGTAAGAGGAGCTCACCCATGAGCCACACCGCCGAGGAATATCTGGCGCCAAGGAGGTTTGCATGAGTGAAAAAGAAATTGGAAAGGCTCGACAGCCTCTTGTCGCTGTGGAGAATGAAAGAACATATTGGAGACCTTTTGGATGAGGGTATACACTTGATGCATGGCCTTCGCCTCAAAAGTTGATGGGATAGAGGAAGATGATGCAAAGGCAATGAAGGCGAGACACTTTCAAGACGCATGATAGTTGCCTTAGAAACATTACCGTCGTCTCGAGCGTTCTCTACGTGTGTAGCGTAATCCCAATCTCAACTTGCAAGTTGATCCGAACCAGACACATGTAATGCCCGAAACCTAGCAATCGCCACGGTTTGATTGTGTGTTTTTATGTACAAGGCCACCGGTATGCCGGCATCCTACTATGGTTTTAGGGTAATTACTTGATCGGTGCCCGGAACGTTTTCAAGAAATGTTTATGTTTTCTCTTGCAAATATACCGATGGCGCGGGCCAAAAACACTAAACTATATTCTCTCGGTCCATGAAATGAAATAGTCGTATCTTGTAAACTAGGCTTTACTGAGTCTTGCATGCATAGTGTCCAACAAGCCCGTCTGTCATGAGCCTAATCTGAGGGGACAAGAAATACGAACCCGGCGATGTTTCGAACTGCATTCATTATTCGACGGAAAGAACATTATGGTTTTATTTAACTACTTATGAAAGGGTGAAAATAGTGTCCTCAAACCTTGGATTGAATGTTAGGGACCAAGTTGGTCCAAGGCCCAAGGAGCGCATTGTTGGGAAGGACGTTAGACAAATCACTTCAAAGATGCCTCGCAACCAAGAGGGCTCGCTTTGAAGCCACCGACTTGGTGTCAAGGAGGATTGGCAAAGTTTGGATGACCTTGTGTTTGCCGTGATATGGGAAACATGCCAAAGATGACAGGGCCAAAAGATTCCACGTATGGCTTTGGTTTTTCTTGTGGAGAAGATGCTAGGAAGGGTGTGGAAAGCCTATAAAATGGTCTCTAGGAAGGAAGGCCAACAAGCAAGCAAAGACTAGAAAGGTGGCCAGGAAGAAGGTAGGGAAGAAGGGGAGAACGGGGCAGCTAACCTGCACATGGTGAGCCCTGTGGCCCCGTGACTAGGTCACAGAGCCGAGGAAGCCAACACACCAAGCCCGAGGTTGCCGAGGATGTTCAGAGGCATTGGGCAAGCTAGAGAGGCCGAGGTGTAGTGATGCCTATTGTGGATGATGCCGAGGTGCCAGCGTGGAGAAGGTCATCATCTTGTCCATGACGCCCGTGCTTTAAGCCATGGTTCGGGCCATGCTTTCATCATCAAAGGTAGATGTGGAGGCCTGTGGGATTGATGCAGTCGGGTGGGGAATGGTTGGGCATGCCGCATCCTTGATAGATTTGTTCATATTTGCATCGGGCTTGGCGTGACTTAATTGCTAATGTTCTATTCTCTTGTCCATTTTAGAGTTGTGCAGCACTGGGTTTTGCTGGAACCCTCGGGATCATGCTAATTTGGTGTAGTGGTTGTGAGTGTTGTGGGTTGTGGGTGATGCGGGCACATTGGTCGAGGCAGTCAAATTGGCTCGCTGCGATGAGTTTCATTTGTTTTTTCCATCGACATGTGTTGCGCTCGAGGTGTGCCTAAATGTTTGGATCCCTATTATAGGCACGCATCAGGCTAAGCGTCCGAATCGCTGGTTGCATGTGCTCGGGTCGCCTGTGCTGTATTTACCGACGGATTTACCTTGAGTGTGTTATGCTTGCCTGCATGGATTTGCCTGTAGTATCACCGTGGTCTGGTCCCATATGGGCACTAATGTGGGGTCTCGACACCTGTAGATTCACATGGTCACAATGTGGATTCATCAATGCTTGACCGCTCGACTTTTGCCCTACTAGAAATGGCAGCCCATGTATGTTAAGATTTGGACCCTCGGATGTAACACTTATGTTGCAATTTTGGGGTCATGTAACACTTTTGGGCCTCTTGTTACACTTTTAGCTTGGAAACCAAACTGAGCGTTTGTTGCAACCATGTTGCAATGGTGTTGCAATTATGTTGAGATGAAGTGAGAGGTGCTTTTGTCCTCTCTCAAGATTGCAACAAGATTGTAACATATAAAGTGTTAAAAGTCTTGTAACACTTTTGGAGGCTTGGCACCGAACCTCCTCCCCATCTACCTTCCTCCTTTTACTATTATTACCCTATAATGGAATACCTAGTTTTACTTAGTAGTTCCCACTATACTGTATGAATATACATATACATAAATATATGTACAAATACATTCTTCAGAAATACACATATTGTTCATATGACATATACTATATGGTAATGATATACGGTCATATTCTATTTTGTATAAAATAAGCATATACGTCACACTAACATACTTTGTACACGTCCACGATACGCTTACCGCTTGTTCTTGAGCACTCGGTGCCTTTTGTGCCTACGAGTTTGTGCTAACCCATGTTTGCTATGCGCTGGGGTTGTTTGGCCCAAGTCCTCCCTCCTTCTCTCTCCTAGACAACCGCCTCATGTCCGTTACGAGCCTTTTTGCCCCCGCCGACCATGGCTGCTGTTGGTTGCTCCATTCCTATCCTCCCTCTACCACCCACCTCTTCCCCTCCCTTGCGTTGTTTTCACTGTCCACACTCAACACATGTCTGTTACTTGCTGGTGACAGTACACTCGCCCTTCTTTGTGCTACAGGACCGGATCCGCCTCCAAACACGTCCCTCCTACTGCAATCGGCCTTGTCACTCCCTATCCACCAAGACCCCGCCTACTAGCATCGCCTTCTAATGTCACATCACGTTACGCGCATCAAATAAAATTTTGAGGTAGGAAATCACAGCATGGAATGGGTCTTGGCCTCACCTTGCAGCTATACATGTACATGAGACCCCGCCATTCTTCCATCGCCTTCCCTAACTTCACATCATAGTCTGGTTACGCATCAGCTGAAAATTTGAGATAGGAAATAACAGCATGGAATGGGTCTTGGCCTGACCTTGCAACTACTTGCAGTTGTACATGTACACGAGACACCCCGCCATGCTACTATCGCCTTCTCTAACATCAAATCACACTAGCTTACGCACGCCTGAAAATTTGAGAGGAAATCATGATTGGAACAGTGTCTTGGCCGACCTTGCAATGCTCGCAAGTACAAGATCCGCTAGAGACGTGATCCGCCCGCCACCATCCCTTCACCAACCTCATGTCACACCGGTTACGCATCACCGAAAATTTGAGACTGGAAATCACAACATGGAACGGGTGTACTTGAAATCACGCATGGAATGGGCCTCCTCCTTCCCTCTCCCTCCTCCTCCTTCCCATCTCCCCTCCTCTTCCTTCCCTCTCCCCTCCTCTTGCTCCTCTTCTTTTCCATCTTCCCTCCTCCTCCTTATAATCTCCTCCTTCTTTCGCTCCTCCTCCTCCTTCCTCTCTCGCCCTCTCCTCCTCCTCCTCCTCTCCTCCTCCTCCTCCTCTACCTCATCCTCTCCCTTTTCCTCCTTGCCTCCTTCCTCCTCCTCCTCTCTCCTCCTCCTCCTCTCCCCTCCTCCTTGCCTCCGAACGCAGAGTGAGCCTCGCACCACGAACTTAGACATAGGTAAATAATATTATGTTTAGGTTACAAGTATATACAAGTATAAATATATATATATATATACATACATAAATATTTATATATATATATAGGAATATACACAACAAGTGGGCGCAAACCGTATATATAGATAGACATATAAATAATCTAGAATCCTACTATACATAATCGTAAAACAAGAGTTTTCAATTGTGTATGGAGCTTAAAAACAAAACCAGATGTGGACACGGGTGCATTGAAGAGGGAAGGTAGATTATAAATGCATAGCTATGCAAAGGAGGCAAAAAGAGAATGACAACCACGGGGAGAGAGATAGAGTTCTTTGTTGTCATGTAGGAAAAGCAAGAGGGAAGAATAAAATAGTAGCGTGAGAGGGGAACACAATGTTGCAACACAAAGAGGGAAAAATTATAAAATGGGTGTCATCTGGAGCATTAACTAGGAGTGTGAGGTGAAAGGAGAGACCAAAGGAGTTGTTAAGATGGTGAGAGAAGGTGGAGAAGAAAATCACAAACTTAACACCAAGCCAACAAACTTAATGCTAAGCTCTTAATGGTGAGGTGTAAGGTCAACAGACCACTTGCATGTTGTTAAGATGGTGAGAGAAGGTGGAGAAGAGTATCACAAACTTAACACCAAGCCAACTAACTTAATGAGTGTTCCAAATGGAAAGTGTTACATGAAATTGTAACAAAGGATAACATAAGCAGTTTGCATAGTATATGTTTGAAATCATAAACAATGCTTGTGAGAGAGAGGTGTACTTAGGAGGGTGAGGTGATGAGGGAGAGTCGTTCTGTTATTATGATGGTGACAAAATGAGAAGGAATAGTGTCAAACTTAATACCAAGCCTACAGCTTGTTGCAATTTGGAAGTGTAACATAAAATTGCAACAACGATCGTAATGAGGCTTCCTTTTCTAGTAGGGTTGCTTGTGTGTGCTTGGGCATACGTCGTCCTGACCATTGTCCGTGAAGCCGGTGGTGGTGCCAATTCATGCCACCCATCACCGGCATTGAAGCTAGTGGCAGCCCCATGCCACCCACGATCACCGGCATTGAAGCGGTGGTCGTGGCCACTCATAGCCCGTGACTAGTGGTAATGATCCGGGTGGTCACCTCCCATGAGTGCTTATAAGCTTGGTCACATGATCACACGATGTGTACCCCCGGTTTTAATTTTCCTTCATGCTTCCGAGTGGATTTGCCAAATTGGGAGACGATGAGTGTGCGTACAAGGTTCAATCGCAATTGATATTGGAGCTTGCAATGTTATCTAATGAAGAAGCTTGTTTGACAACAAAGGCATTGGAGGAGCAATCCAAGTTGAGTAACATGAAGCTTGTGGCTGTCCTTATTTGTGCACAAGTTGATGGCGACCAAGCAAGGAACGAGTGTTTTCTCGCCACATGACTTTCCGGCCTCTACATTGTTGTCTTGCTAGAGGTCTAACTGCAAGCTAATTTTGGGCCATAGGCAAAGGCCGCAGTGTTAGCAGTTAGAGCCTGTCCGCTATTACAGAAGCTGCCCTCATAGCCAATAGGAAAAGCGAAGAGCTTGAAGTGATGTCGATCGCCAAGGAGGCGATGTTTTAAACGACACATGCAATGATGAAGATGAAGGCTCAATTCCACAATGGATTCTAGCTCCTAGCCACTAATCAATGCCCTTGCAGTGCTACATACCATGCTTGTACCAGTGATTCTCATGTAATGAGGGTCTTCTTAAGTGCATTGCTTCCACGATGCTTGTTTGTTTCAATCGCTTGCACGCCTCCGTGTCTTGCCCTCTGTGGGATGCAACCTTGATGTGCACCCAAGATGGCCTTAAATCACGAGGGTGGCCTTTAATAAGTAACATGCCCAATGACTCGTGGCAAGTAGATGAAGAAGAGGACTGGACAGTGGATTACATTGAACTTGCCTGTGAATAGGAAGAACATGCTAGAGTCACTAGGTCAAATATAAACTGAATCTTGGACCCTTTTTGTTTCCTACTCCAACACCTACAACGTCAACAACGTCCTGACCCTCTACAGCGTCAGGCAGGAGTTCAACGCCCTCAAAATGAAGGAGTCCGACATGGTGGCGGCACATACCTCAAGATTCCTAGCATGAGACACCGGTGCCTTGGCCGACCATGACCGACGACGCCTGCCCAATTGCGATGAGCTTACCACCCTCCTACGATCTTGTCACCCCCGATGTCGATGTCAACACGGTGTCACCGGCTCCACCTCTTCTCTTCTGGAGGAGATTATCGGAGGCCTATCAACACGAGTGAGCCGCCTTACCTCGAAGCGGGTCCAAGCCCCAAGGCGATAAGGCGCTGCTTTCAGCCGGAAGGCGCAAGGGAAGCCAACACCTCAAGGGTGCTGACCTCTGCACCTCACGGACGGCAATCAACAAACGGCACTCCACCACCGCGGAATGCCGGAAGAAGAAAGCCGGGAGCCTCGGGCGGCCAGACGGCAAATGTGGCCGTCAAGGGCAAGACCGAGGACGGCAAGACGGTGAAGATTCTTACCGTTTGCTTGAGCACCCACCACAACAGGACTGGGGTGGTACAAATGACCGCCCACATCCGCAACGACGACACCCCTCTTCTCCCATTGGACCGGTCCACTGAGGAGAGAGGTACTCGGCGACAAGCAAAACAAGTCAAGCCCCGCCATACTCGGCCAAGGGACTTGCGAGCTGCCCCTATCGATGGGACTACACTAACCCTAGAGCCCTCAGGCTCTATGTGCTGATGGGGAAGAATCTCGTGTCTACCAATCACTGCATAGCCCATCGAAGTAACTTTTTCCCGCGACTCTTGTCGCTTTTACGGCCACCGACCAGGCCTCGGGCGCCATCCTCCAAGATGGTCTGATAGACTTATTGAGTAGCAAAACAAGGACCCTTGCTTACGCTGGACAATCATCAAGACTGCTGCCCTATGGCATGCCAGTCCACATCAACAAGCACAAGCTCATCTCCATGTCCTCAGGGCCTCTACCAAGAGCCACTCCTAGATGCTTCCAACACCTCTCGTCGTGAATCTCATCGCCAGCGGAGTCTCCCTTCCGGCGGGGCGATCGGGCCGAGGCCGTCGGCCTTAGTTCATGCCGACATATCCGGAAGATCCATACTCCCTCGGCGGTGCTATATACTATCTCACCCTCACGACGACTTGAGATATATTCTTGGACCTTTCCAATGCATCGAAGAGTGAGACGTTCACACACTTCAAGGAGGCCCGTCAACGCCGGATAAAGCAAGACCACAGAGCGATAACGCAGAGTTTGTGAACCATGAGTTTGATGCCTTCCCGGAGCGAGGAATTGAGAGACAACTCACGGTACTACTCCACAGCAGGCAGAAGCGGAGCGCAAGAACCAGACTCCCGTCCATGACCAGGAGCATGCTGCTATGGTCCGGACTTCCACAAGGTTTCTGGGCGGAGGCGATTGTGGCGGCCACCTATATTCTGAACCGAGTGATCACAAGCTCAGTTCTTGGCCGCACCCCCTATGAGGTATATTGGCGATGCAAGCCCAGCATTCAGCACCTACGGGTATTCGGCTCGCCAGCCTTTGCTCACATCCCTGCCTAGAAGCGACGCAAGTTGGATGACAGGGCAAAGAAGCTTATCTTCGTGGGCTACAGTGAGAGCTCCAAGGCCTATAAGCTCTTCGACCCGGAGACGCACGACATCACCTTGGCGCGCACCGTCACCTTCTCGAGCCAGCCGGCCAGAGGGAGACGTCGGTCGCGACCAGCGATACCGACAATGCAGCCCCACCAAGACGGTGACCTGCCACTTGAGAACCGGACGACGGCCCACCCTCGAGGACAACGAGCCTATCGCCCACCGATACCAAGACCACAATGGTACCTACCCATTGCTCACTGTTGATGATGTCCGACGACCGGCCAGGATCTCGCCCCGCCGAGGAGCCGTGAGCTGTTGGTGACGATGAGCCTATGCCGGCCGCTCGGCACTCAATCCCGGCCCTCGTCGCGATTTCGACCGAGCCACCATCTCGGCGAGCCGCCTACCCATTGACGTGATGCCTTGACTCTCTATTCGGCCTTATCTCCTGCGGCTCTTGAGGAACCGACCACTCTTTCCCAAGCCCTAGACCCGAGTCCTCGAGTGGCGGATCGCTGAGGATGAGTACGAGTTTGCTTCAAAACAAAACTTGGGAACTCGTCGACCCGCCTGGAAGGAAGCCCATCTCCGCAAGTGGACCTTCAAGCTCAAGCTCAACGCCCAAGGACGGTGGCTCGTTTAAGGCCCCCGGTAGCTCGTGGATTCTCCCAGGTTGAAGGCCTGGACTATCAAGAGACCTTCTCCCCGGTGGTACGCGCGCAATCCATACGGGTTTTGCTTGCCCTTGCGGCTGAACTGGACCTGGAGCTCCACCAAATGGACGTCAAGACCGCCTACCTCTACGGCATCCTGGACGAGGAACTCTACATGGATCAGCCAGAGGGCTACGTCAGCAAGGAGTTTCCCCATAAAGTGCTCCGGTTAAGGAAGTGCATATATGGCCTCAAGAGGCGAGTGTATATTACTATGCACATCTACCGCTCAAGCATTTCCTTCGTCAGTGACGTAACGCGGCACACATTGACTCGAGGCCTTCACTTTGTCATCCTTGCCTTGTATGTGGACGACTCATCCTCTCCGCTAACAACCTCGACTTAAGGAAGTTAAAGCCTCCTAAGCTCCCGTTTGAGATGAAGGACATTGGGAGCTTCAATTGTCTCTTGGAATTGATTTTAAGGAGCCGAAGGAAGCCGGTCATCCATCACACAAGTACATCAATGAGATACGCCAAGTTCCTGGATCAAGCCGGCGCCGTCACCACACCCTATCTGGGCACTAAACTCACCGAAAGGCTGCGCTGCAGACAAAGAAGAGGCCAAGGAAATGCATGGGATTCCCTATCGCCATGCCAGGAAGCCTTCTCTTCGCTAGTGGTTGGACACGACATCCATTACTCCGTTTCCATGATCTCAATTCCTAGAGACACCGCAAGGCGCATTGCGCGATCAAGAGAGTGTTCGCTATTTGAAGGGCACCACGACATACGGGCTAATGTAGAGTGGAGGAACGGCAAGCTCCTCCTCGGTGGCTACACTGGACGCCAGGGCATCGACCAGACTCGAGGAAGAGCTTAAGTGCTCATTGTTTTCTGCTATCCTCAGCTGCTGTGAATTGGAGTTGTAAGAAGCAGACCTCTATAGCACTCTCTTCTACAGAGGCCGAGTACAAGTCACTCACCGATGCCTCCAAGGAAGCTGAGTGGGAGAGGGCCTTCCTAGCCGACACTGGCCAGAGACAAGACCAGCCGACATCACTCTACTGTGACAATATGTCGGCCCTGGCCCTGATCTCAAGCCCCAAGTTCCACGCCAGGACGAAGCACATAGAGATTCAGCATCACTATATCCGAGATGTGGTTGAGCGCAGGGTGCTACCACGTGCCCACCGAGGACAACTGTGACGCCCCGACAAAGGCCTCGCCAAGGCATTACACAAAGACATGTGAGCATGGGGCTAATCGACCGCCTTACCTCCCCAACACTTGAGGACCGTAAGATGTTTCGACAGAGGGAGTTGTAGCTCGTGTTCGTTACCCTTAAGAGGGAGTGTTAAGACTAGTAAGGGTCACATAACCCTAGCTAATAGTCGTGCAAGTTAGGCTAACCACGGCTCGTTAACAACAGATCCCCCTACGAAGGGGTGTCTGGGCTCTAAAAGGGCCCCTAACCTATGTACTTCTTTAATCTTTTCTAATTCATGCTTCCGCTATTTTCTATACATTAGGAAAGTTCACATCTTGCTTATGCGCCATGATGCAAACGGCAGCTCACGCTCTTGGTTCTTCCTCTCCCACGTTGAACACACGCGATTTGGGGCCTATACAGCCTTTCACACCTATAGCTAAATTATTCTTGACCTACTTATCCGCTCATAACGGATCTATTTTCTAGAACGAGTATTTAAAAGAAATGCATCCTTGGACTATGGGCCAATCAAAATAAAGGACATGTTCTTGGTTAAAAATGACCAACTAGAGTAGTTTATAAAACAAACATACATCAACTTCACATTCTTTTAGTGCGTACCTTAGTCCTTGTGTTTGACGTTGTGGTGCGACGGCTGCGATCCGGCAGCCCCTTGGGGCGCAATGTCCCATGGCGGCCCAATCCTCGGCCGCCCCGGCCGTGGATCCATGTCCCATGGTCGATCCCGTGCAGCCTCCGTGGATCGCATGTCCCATGGCCGGGCGTAGTCCCGGCCGGGACCGCCATGTTATGGCTGGACAGCCCCCGGCTGTCCGGCCAGGCTGGGCTCATGTCCCATGGTCAGATGCACTGTCCCATTGTGGACCATGTACCATAACAGGTCTTGGCAACCTCGATGCACCTTTTGTGTCTCTCTTAATAGACAATTTCAGTGTGAACTTCCGTGATGAATCTACGCGAGGTTGGTTAGAGACGTCTGATCAGCATCAAACTGGTTCGATGCACCGTCTTCTCGTCACAAGAAGGCCGGGAAGATCCCTGGGTGGTCGAGAGCGGAGTGGCCAAGCTCCACGTCTGGGAGTGGTGGGAGGTAGCTGGCGCATGCCGGGGGTGAGGTAGGAATTTCCGCGGAAGGCTGGGGTGAGACTGCCGAAAGGCGAATCGCCCAAGTACTGACCAGTGTTTTCCTTCCTGTCCCTCCTTCCCAAACCGCTGCCACCAGGACGTGTTTCATTCCATGAGAGGGGGTCTGTGTGGCCCGAGGTGAGGTCTGTGTGGCCTGTGAGAGAGGGAGAGAGGATTTATTTGTGGAGTGGAAGGTCCCCGGAGGCGGTTGAGTGTCTTGTTGTAGGGGATTGTATGCGTATGGGGAAGTCGGGAAATGATCGAGAAGAGTGGAAGTGAATGGTGGGGTCATGGGAAACTAGCGGCGAGTGAGGCGCCAAGCATTCGAGGTCGTGGTGCATAACCCTCGGAGAAGATCCGATCATGAGTATCCTGGAAGAGAAGTAAGAGTACATGTAGGTGTGTGTGTATGTCCATAAGCCCCAAGGACCGGCGAGAAGCCGGGTGAAAAGTCACCCGCGACACGAGGGGCGCCGTGGGTGGGGCCCGCCATATGGTTGAGCCAACCACACGGGTTGAGCCTTCCACTGGTGGCCGAGTCTTCCACGGTGGTGGCCGAGTCTTCCAAGGTGGTGGCCGAGTCTTCCACGGTGGTGGGTTTGGGCATGGTAGCTGGTTACGGAGGGGTAGTGATCGATTGTGGTAGGACTAGAGTCCATAGTTTTAGAACATCTTGACACAAAACCATTCCCTTGGGATCGAATCCTAGGACTATAACGACATAGAGGGTAAATGTGGCCTCTTTGCATCTTCGGATGCAAAAACCCATTCCACATTTTGGCGCCGTTGCCGGGGAATGAAACTGCTGTCAAGGTTATGGGAAGACTAACCATAGCTTAGGTGTCTAGTTTGGAGTGTATCTAGTTGGGTAGATGGATGCCACGAGTTGAGTCGGAGGATTCAGAGTTAAGTCGGGACGGAAAGCCTCAAGTGAAGCAACAGCGCCAAGCACTGGAAAGGTTGAAAAGGGTTGCAAACCGGGAGTTGAGGAGGACCCAACCGGAGGATGCGCCTGTCGGGAGGAGAAGGGAAGTAAGGAATCAACCAGGGGTCGGGGGTCCGATCTTGTTGGAGCAAGATCCCCAACCTCTAGACTTGGACGGTACCACGGCCAAGGAACCTCGACCAATTCCATCTTGACCTCTCTCTTCCGGTGTATGCGGTTTTGCGGTCAATCAACTTCCACAGGGACCGTTCTTTGAATCAACCCACGGTTCGAATCGCCACGATAGTCATGTCACCACCGTGCGGTGATGGTCACCACCAAACCTGTACCCGTTGTATGGGGAGGGAAGGGTATGAGGACCACAGTGAATTTGTTGGCGTTTTGAGCGGTGACATTTTACCAAAAGGCGGAGATGCAGCGCTTTGTTCTATGGAGTTCTTCGGGAGGTCCAGCAAAAGTGGTATAGGCGAATACCATCAAGTCGACCACACCTACCTTTGAAGAGTTAAAACCGCCTATACATGAGAGGTTTAGGGGCAGCGTGGAGGGATCGTGTTGTCCAAACTTGAAAAGGCTAGAGAGGAAGGAAGGAAACCTTGCAGCGTATGTTGAGAGGTTTCACGACTTCTGTGATCAAAGTGGCCCTCATTCGGAGTTGCGAACATCGGTGGTTCGCTAAAGGCACAGGTTCTAAGATGGGGAGACACGTAAGGTTGCAAGCGGAGAAGAGTGGGCAAGGCTATCAGGCGCTAAATTATAGAATCTAACCCGCATGATATAAAGAGGCTAGGAAGGGCGGAGGAAGCCCGGCAGGAAAAAGAGAAGGGATTCCTCATCCTCCTCGGAAGAAAGTTCATCGGTGAAGAGAGCTCCTGAAGATTCCACGAAAGTTCCACGGAGGAAGAAAGCAGTGGCAGTTCGGAGGCGTCATTAGATGAGGCGCGCGGAAAAAAAAAAATGAAGGGTCGCTGCAGGACAACAAGAGCTGGCAAGGCGGCAAGAAGCGATGTCTGTGAAAAGGATGCGGAGCAAGCAAGGAGGGAGGCCGAGGTGGCAGAAAGTGGAACAACAGGAAACAAGATGGAGATGATAGCAAAATTTGAGAAATTCCATCTTAAGCGGTAGGAACACGAGAGAAGGAGAGGCATCGATCCACGGGCTAACCTCTTACATTCAGCGTGTGGACAGAGGTCACTCCAAGGCTAATTGCCCAACAACGAGAGTGCATCTGCTCGGATATGAGGAGGAAGAGGAAGATACCGTGGAGGATACATACCAAATTCAGAAGTACAACAAACCGTGCCAAGACTATGTATCCCTCCAACTTACGAAATTCGCGGGCGTAGGCGTCAGAATCACCGCGGGTAATAACCAATGGGCACCCTGTTATACATCGCAACCTTGGACACTATGCGCACAGTTGCCCTTGGCCAACTCGGCAAGGCAATGGAGATTTCGATAAACTGTGCCAAGATTGCAAGCAGCAGGGGCATTTGGCAGGAAGTGTACTCTGCCAGAACCCCAGAAAAGGGGGTTCAGCCGGCTCCAGCCAAGGTTCTGTGCCTGCCATGCATGTAGAAGACGCGCTGATGGCTGTATGGGAGGACGCCAAGGTTAAGACCCTAAGAAGCTTAGAGGGTTTAGATGCCACGGATAGTGATTATTATGGGAAGGCATCCGCCATGGTTGTCGAGCAGCGGGCTCAAAAGCTAAGGAAAGAGGCGTGGGGAAAGAAAAGAAGGAAGGAGGTGACGACCACGGTGGTCGGATGAGGGGAGCGATCTCGCCGCGCCAAGCGAGGAAATGTCAAAATTTGCGTAAACGCGCTCGAGGTGGAACGGACCCAAGCGCATCCGGTACTTTGGCGGACGAACCAATGGGTGAAGGTACGTGGATATGAGTTCAGGCGAGGTGGAAATTCAAAGCAGGAAAAGGAATCGCGACGGACATAGTCGTGAAACTTTACAAGCCCCAGAATTGCCGAAAGGGGAAAAATGGGTTAGGATTTCCACCGGACGTGCGGGAAGAGGTTATGGATATGATCCAGGAGGAGCTGAGTAAGAAGGCCACGGTAGTGGAGGCGGAGATGCGGTTTCAATGCCACAGTCGCCACCCCACGAGAGACCCGTACGAAGCCTAAGGGGTCTACAACCAACGTAAACCCTGGCGGGGGAAAGCAGCGAGAAGGTGCTTCCTTTAACTTAGCAGAGGCCATCATGGATCAGCATTTTATGATCACATTCGGACAACTCCTTCGAGACAACCCACGGTATAGGCAGCAGATCAGGAGGGCATTGAAGGAAGCCCAGCCCAAGAAAAGGCGATGCCTTCCTAAACCAGGTCCAAGGCCACTTGCTGTGAATCTAGTATCCATGGTTGACCAAGGACCAGCTGAACTCCAGGTAGAGATTGCGGGGTGCGTCATAAAAGGAGTACCTCTCGATACGGGGTCAGGTGTGAATATCATGACGGAGGAAACGGCTAGGAAATTGGGGTTGGAAATCGAACATACAGGCAAGGTTTTGCGGTTGGCGGATATGTCCAGAATGGTGCCAGTAGGAGAACTGACAGGCGTGTTAACGATCATTGGGACCATCCCCTATCTAATGGATTATGTAGTCATCAAGCACAAGTCGCCGGGTATAGTGTTTTAATTGGTCGAACTTGGATGTATGGATCTCAATGCACGCTCAAATGGGGAAGAAAGGAGGTCGGATTCAAACCTCTGGAATGGGACCCTAAGACCAAGGAAGGTAGGATTTGCTTAACTGGAGTAAGGACATGTACGCTGGCGAGACCCCAACGAAGCGGAAGGATACACCTCGGCGAAGACACATCGGGAGATGGAACAAGAAGACAAATTTCCTTTCGCACATCTCATGGTCGGCGAGGAGCAGGATTATCGCAGATATTCTCGATCAATCGGTGGTGTATGGGGTAACCATAGGCTGCCGATTTCGATGGAAGAAGGAGAAAGCGAAGGGCAGGAACAACCGAATGAGGAGGATGAAATAGGCATCACGCGTTTCACCTCGGAAGATCTGTTTAGAGAGTGGGGCATGCGAGAAGAGGAACCGAGGGAGCCAGAAGAGGGTTTTGGAATCAGCTCCGCACCAGTAGAGCGTGAATGGGTACAGGCGGATGAGGTTAAGGATGTCGAGGTGCTTCCAGGAAAAGTGCTCAAATTCTCCCGAACAATGGATGTAGTGCTTGAAGAGGGTATGAAACAGCTGCTTGCACAATTCATTGATGTCTTTGCCTTCAAGGTGACCAATATGAAGGGTATACCCAAGGAGTGGGGGGAGCATAGGATCGACTTGGAACCTGGAGCAATCCGAGTGAGGATTCCGCAGTACAAGTTAAATCCTAAGTACTCATTGAAGGTAAAGGATCAGTTGGAGCTGTATCTCAAGGCGGATGTAATCTATCCTATCGTCAATACCGAATGGGTGGCTCCGATTGTGGTGGTCCCGAAGAGACAGCCAGGAAAGATTTGGGTTTGCCAAGACTGGCGAAGGTTGAATAAGGTCACCAAAAAGGATCATTTCCCATTGCCCTTCATCGATAACATCCTGGATCTGGTCGCAGGTAGGATGGCGTATTCCTTTTTAGATGGGTATTCAGGCTATAACCAGCTGCATCTCCGGGAAAGCGATTGGCCACTGATCATGACCGCCTTTACAACGGACTGGGGGACATATGCCTACAAGCGCAGTGCATTCGGGTTGACGGGGGCGCCTGGGTCTTTCATGCGAACCATTGTCAAGATCTTCAAAGACTTCCTCAGGGACTTTATGGAAGTTTTCTTGGACGACTTTTGCGTGTTTGGAGCTGTGAAGGACCATCTGATGCACCTTCGAAAGTGTCTGGAACGATGTCGAGCCACACAATTATGTTTGCATCCTAGAAAAGTGCTATTTCGGCATGTCAGAAGGAATCTGTTGGGACATCGAATTTCGAGCAGAGGTATAGAGGTTGATCCCGACAAGGTCAAGGTCATAGCCACTCTAAAAGCTCCAACAACGCTAAAGGAACTTCGTGGGTTCCTTGGGATTGGTATTACAGACGCTTGCTCCAAATTTTGCAGCAGGTGCTCCACTACTGGGCGAGAGGGCCCCAGCATTGGGATTCTCCAGTCCCATACTCGGGACAGCCGGTGGAGGCTCAACACCGAGACTCCGCAGTCCCATACTCGGACCGCGGAATCTCACTTGGCCTCAATTCCCACACTGGATCGACAGGCGAGTCCCAATGCAAGGCACCTTCAGCTCCATGCCAAGGACTGCGAGGAGAAGCCCATCATCGGGCCTCCAGTCCCATACTCGGGACAGCCGGAACTGCCGGTGGATCCCACATGGGCAGCCTTACAGCGTTTGGTGGTATTGCCCACCACCATGGACCATGTTACGATGGTGGGAGTGACAAGGCAGGCCACCCATAGCCATGAGGAGGGCCAGCCACTTGAGGAGGCGCGCACCTATGCTTCCCAGCGCGCGCGGAGTACTCGGGAGCACCCCCGCATTTAGCCCACCAATCGCATGAATGTGCGAGTGAGCAATGCCATGGTGGACAATAGGGAAGGCCATGTCACGGTGAATGGCTATGCTCCCAAGCTTGTGCTCTTGGACACGGGGCACCGTGATCATTGGCAAGGCTCTCGCCGAGTTGAACTTGCGAACGACACTCCGCCATTCACCACGGAACATCGGGACAGCCTGGCCCTGTGGAACTGTGTGGAGAGCTGTTCAGCCAGCCATCACGCTCAAGCTCGGACAGTACCGCCATGACATTGGCCATTCATTGCCTTGTCACACGACTTAACTACGATGTCCTTCTCGGACAGGAGTTTTTGTTTCCACCCGGCATCAGCGTGGACAATTGGACAGAGCAAGCTCACTATCGCCCCGATTGGCGTAGTGGAGGTCAGCAAGTGGCGCACTTTCCCTTGAATCTGCATGGCGGATTGGACACCGAGGTCGCCACTGTCCTAGCTACTCCAGTCCTTATGGCGACCATTCAGGCTGTCCCGAGGTGCTCACGATGACGGCATTTGAGTGACATCTTGGAGCTTGCCGACTTGGATCGAGATCACGAGGCCGACCATTTGGTCACGCGCCTAGGAGACACTCCACCATCATTCAAAGTGTCCGACCTGGTTCAGCAAGCTCTTCCACGAGTGCAGCAAGCTCTGCAGCTTCAGCACTCCCCTTGGGCGGGCACCTTCCACCACAATGAGCGGATCATCACGTGACCACTGCATTACTTTCTGGGCTGTTTGGGGGCATTTGCACAGGTCTGGAGGCCCTTTTGCTGAATGGCATCTTGGTCAGTCGTTACATTTATTGTGACCATTGTCCCAAGGCGCAATGCATTGCTGCTTTTCGCCTTCAGGAGCTGCGGCAGCGATTCCCTTCACTACTTCCCGCCAATGCTATCTCAGGCACCTTTTCTACAGTGCCCCAAGACATCCAGCTGTTGCAGCGCCGCCACATTCAGCTCCTGGCCCCCATCCACTTCGTGATTGCGGGATGGGAATGCCAAGGATTTTCTCAAGCCGGCACAGGGGGAGGATTACAAGACCCACGAACCGCCTTGTTTTGGGACCTTCACCGCATCTTGGTGGATGTTCAGCACTTCAGCCTGGCTGCGCTTACTTGGAGAACACCTCGGCACTGGACACTCTACCGCAAGTTCGCCAAGACATGGCCATCATCCAAGCATGTGGGCACGCCCTTGCTCATAGATGCTGTCGAGTTGGCGGTTCGCTCATCGCTGCGAAACTATTGGACCAACTGGCCCCTCAACCTTGCTAGAGTTGGTGGTCACCCGCACTACTCGGGACCCCACTCTCAAGCTCTCCGATGTGTTGGACCCTTGGCATCAGCCACGGGCTGTGGCAGTGCCGGCGTGCACCTTGGTACCG
>MU008209.1:494422-546687 GCA_010909165.1 Anthoceros angustus
TGACCAGCGTGAGGATGAGGACCGCGAGGCAGGATCCGAGGGTTTCTTCAAAATCGCGCACTGAGCGCTACCGCTGTTGGGAACCAAAGCACTTTGTGAATCGCAATCCATGAATCAAATCGTAGATCTGCTGGATTTTGCCCACCGGTGTCTCCAGGCGCCAAGGCGTGATTTACGGACTCCCAGCCAGCGCAAACCGGCTGGCCAAGGAAGCTTCAAGAAAACCACGATTCGCACTCCACTTGGGCAAATCTCAAAGATTTCAAGATCGATCTTCCAGTGGACGCTTCTCCAATCCGGAGCGGCGATATTCAGGCGCCTCCCCACCTAGGGCGACGCCATTCGAGCTGAGGACGCCGGCGCCATGCGATCCAACGCCTTTTCCAGCCCAATCCATGTGGCATATCTGCAGTCACCGGGATTTCGCGAGCTAACCCGGACAGCTGGTCCTCCATGTACCGCCCGATCACTCCTGCAGATCTTGCATCCAGCAGTCCCTAGCTTAGGCGGGCTAGCCTTGTGCAAACAAACGCCTAGGGACAAAACCGTGAGTTTGCTGCTCATTTTTCAATTCCGTAGCTTAGCATTCGTGATCTCTAGCTTGGGTGGGTTATGCCTTGCTGCATACCTAGAGGCGTGATCCTACTTGCCCCACTTCCCATCTCCATCAAGGATCGAGGTAGGCAAGGTGCAGCCGACTTCAAAGATTTCAATCATTCAATCGCAGATCATTTGAGCCTCAGAGGCTAGTGTTAGTCAGAGCTACAGTGAACCTCCGGAAATTCAAGCCCAGAGGGTGAGGATATTTTTGGCTGACCTCTAGGGTCCTAGGACCTGCCCCATATTCGGACCGCCCCATGCGCCGGATCACTGGAGAGTCCCAAAAGTGACATTAAGGGCCCCACCGCCGGGATCTGGAAGGAGCTTTCACACTGTGCTTGAGCAGGAGCGGGTTGTCCTGGGAGCTTGCCTCATCTTTGGGAGTGACCACCGACCTCGTGTTTTGCTCACATGGGTGATGCACCTCAAGGACATGAGACCCCCTCGCCACTGCTTGAGAACGCTGGATATCCAAAGTAGGACCACTCCCGAGCTGCACAGCGAAGGAGGCGTTTTTTCAACACCAAGCAAAGCACAGAGGAGTTGGCAAGCGTTTACGAGTCGCACGCCACTGCCACCTTGGAGACAAGAACCACTGGTCTCCATTTGCAGATCTCAACACCGCAAAGAATCATCCGACTCTTGCCGGAGATCAGCCGGACAAACTTGTCCCAATTTGAGCTCAGACAGACAAGATCGAATCACCGATCTTCGGAGGATTCGACACCATGGAAGGTGGAGGACCCTCATACAGGAGATTTTCCGGGAGGCCGCACTCGCCGCGAGATTTTCTACGTCCCTCAACGCTATCATCAGCCGGTCGTTCAAGCATGGCGCCGCTTATAATCACCAAGACATGTTTGAGCAAATTTTCAAGCTACTTGGACGAGGCGCCGGATTTGTATGAGGCACATCCGGATTTGTCTTCTACCATCTCCACGGTGAATCAGTCAAGGAGAGCTGCAGCTTGCCTACAATGGCAAGTTGGCCACGGCCGTGAGTGCCCACCAGGCCAAGATTGCTGCTGGACAGCGCCACTGCTCAGCCACCATCCGTGGTGAGTCTAACGGCCGAGAGGTGGCGCCACGGTTGGGGTCCCGAGTTCATCCAAACTCCCAAGTACCTTAATCCGTGGAGGAGTTCATGGCCATCCTCGAGAAGGCGTTTCCGCTCAAGACTCGAGAAAATAGCCGAGGCCCGATCGCAAGAAGGGTGAGATCGTCAGATGACCTTCGCAGCTCGAAGCGCGAGAAGGCCGGATGTTGATGACCAAGAGGCAGGAAGTTTCTACGCTGGAGAGGAGATCCATTGTTCCACTTTCAACTTGTCACCTCTTTGGTGGACAAGTATGGGGACAGCTACACCCTGGAACAGGTCCATGAAGAAGCGGAGCGCAAGGAAATCGCGTTTTCAGCGTATGCTTCTCGACACTCCAAGGCCTTCACGCACTATCAAAGTATGTTTTCCAGCAAGGGGAACACATCTGGAGGCGTGGGATCAGGGGTTTCCAAGCCCATTCAGGCCAGGCCAGTCAAGTCAGCAGCCGCAGCCACCTCCACAGGTGCAATGGGCAGCCCGATCATTTGGCTCCGCGTGCAAGCTTCCTGTGGAAGGTTTGCATTGTTCCCATTGCAACAAGACTGGCCATTTGGTTACTCTGCTCTGAAGCATCCGAGCGCAGAGATATCGATACCCACACCTTCACCGGGACTCCCACAACAGCTACCGCGTTCAAATGCGTCAAGGGCCGATCACAGGAATGGGGCCAAGGCCAAGGAGCGGCTAACCGACAAGATTGCCGCATTGGAGGCAGAAGGCAGCACTTACAGCGGGGAGCCCAGGCTGCCAGTGGCAGCACCTCCACCTCCAAGCCCGCCGGGACAGCCATTTTGGCACCCCGCTGTGAGGAGGGAGAGGAGGATTACGGCCTGCCACATGAGGCCTGTACTGTCCATTGTCTTGTGGACTCCACGCCTGATTCAGTCCTACCCGCCACATGGGTAGGATGTGACTTGAAGAAGGCGCATTTGGATGTTGCAGCCGGGGACGCTGATCCCCTTACTCGGCAACAGAGGGCGAGGGCTACTATGCCTAGATCCTTTGCGCCACTGCCGCCTGGCGTGGCCATCCCTGTTCGGGGACAAGATCACCTGGATGGAGCGCCGAGAGAGCAGCCTCCACATTCAAGTCATGGGGCACCGAATGTGCGCCAAGATCTACCACGGCAGACCCCCGACCTTGATCATGCGCAAGGTGTTGGAGACTCCTTTGATCTCCCTCCGTGACATGGGAGTTGGGCGTGCACATGCAGGCTTGGCACAGTGTCTCCGCTGTCCCATACTGGATCCGGAGACCCCAGCGGACACTTGGCCCCATGCATGGGGCTGGACACCTCAACAGCGGCACACCACAGCTCCATGTTCAGAGCTGTCAGGAGAGCCCCAGCATTGGGATTCTCCAGTCCCATACTCGGGACAGCCGGGAGAGTCTCAACACCGGGACTTCGCAGTCCCATACTCAGGACTGCCGAGGGAATCTCAGCCTTGGTCCTCAACAGTCCCACACCTGGGACTGACAAGAGAGCCCCAATGCCAAGCACCTTCAGCTCCATGCCAAGGACTGCGAGGAGAAACCCATCACCGGGACTCTGCAGTCCCATACTCGGGACAGCCGGGACTGCCGGTGGATCCCACATGGGCAGCCTCACCTGACGTTTCAGGCTGGGTATTGCCCACCACCATCGACCATGTTACGATGGTGGGAGTGACAGGGCAGGCCACCCACAGCCATGAGGAGGGCCAGCCACTTGAGGGCGATGCGCCCCAAATACAGGCTGAGTACTGGAGCACCTGATTCAGCCCACCAATCGCATGAATGTAGTGAGCAATGCCATGGTGGACAATAGGAAGGCCATGTCACGGTGAATGGCTATGCTCCCAAGCTTGTGCTCTTGGACACGGGGCACAGCCCGTGATCATTGGCAAGGCTCGCCAGTTGAACTTGTGGAACGACTCCGCCATTCACCCGGAACATCGTGACAGCCGCGCTGTGGAACCGTGTGTGTGGAGAGACTGTTCAGCCACCGCCATCACGCTCAAGCCGGGATACCGCGCCATCATGACATTGGCCATTCATTGCCTTGTCACGACTGCTAACTACGATGTCCTTCTCGGACAGAGTTTTTGTTTCCACCGCATCAGCGTGGACAATTGACAGAGCAAGCTCACGCCCCTGACATGAGTGGAGGTGCAAAGCGACTTTCCCTTGAATCGCATGGCGGATTGACACCGAGGTCGCCACCGCCCCAGCTACTCCTTATGGCGACCATTCAGGCTGTCCCCGAGGTGCTCCCCACCGACAGCCAGCATTTGAGTGACATGCTGGAGCTTGCCGACTTGGATCCAGATCACGAGGCCGACCATTTGGTCACAGCAGCCTGCCTAGGAGACACTCCACCATCATTCAAAGTGTCCGACCTGGTTCAGCAAGCTCTTCCACGAGTGCAGCAAGCTCTGCAGCTTCAGCACTCCCCCTTGGGCGGACAGGCATCCTCCACCACGGTGAGCCAGCAGATCATCACGTGGACGGCGCCCACTTCTGGCATTACTTTGCTGGAACTGTTTGGGGGCATTTGCACAGGTCTGGAGGCCCTTTTGCTGAATGGCATCTTGGTCGATCGTTACATTTATCGTGACTGTTGTCCCAAGGCGCAATGCATTGCTTTACCAGAGCCGCGGCGCGATTCCCTTCACTACCCCCGCCATCGCTATCTCTGCACCTTTTCAGTGCCCAAGACATCCATTGCCAGGCCACATTCACTCCCTGCCCCATCCACTGTGATTGCGGATGGGAATGCCAGAACACGATAATTTTGAAGGGGGAGGACCCCTTCTACCGAGACAAAGACCCCTTGTCACGAAGAACACCTTACCTAGAACAAAGATATGTGCCCTACTTTGATAATGCACACACCCTTTCTCGAGGTCATATCTTTGATAAAAGATGCACTTTCAAGTCTACACCGAGAACTGGAGCACAGAGGGTGTGGGCCCGCTTTAGTAGAATGCATAGAGGGCTGCCATTTTCATATGTTTATTACAACCGAAAACTTTTACTTTCAAGTGGTGGAACACAATGAAAACAATCGCATACTAGCGGAGTCTCATTTATGGTCGTGAGAACATTGCAACAAACAATCGAAGGAGGAAGTGGTCATCAAGATCGACAATAGCCATTCAAGAGTGCGGCGACTCATCCATGCCTTGCGCAAACCGAGTCAAGTACCACCGCCATATTCGAGGCGGTCCATATCCTCCGCCTCGGTTGTCGCTCTCCATTGCTTGCTCGCCTTCAATAGTATCATTCTTGGGCTCATTCGACGGTGTCGATCGCCACACAAAGATCTAGGGTCTCACGACCTCATCCAAAAGGTCGCCACCGTGGTCTTCAACCTTCCGCACTCAATGCAACCACTTGGGCTTTAAGGCAATGCCAACGTCCTTAAAATGAACAAAGTTAGTTGCCCATGCAAGCATCCTTAAAATCAACAAAATTGAATTGAGGAGGCACGAGGTTTGAACACAAACCTATTCATTACTACACTTATTTCCCAAACACTAGACCAACAATCGGTTGATACCTTGAGGCGCTAAATATTTATTTTGAAGAGCCTAGAGGAGGGCCCCATGGGCAAGGTAGGCGGTTAGGGGGCGCCACCGGCCGCCCATGGGTGGTGGCAGGGGAGGGCGCTGGCGGCCGGCGCCCCCAAGGTGGTGTGTTAGGGGAGGGGCCACGGCCCATGGGCGTGGTGTGGGAGGCGCCCCGGCCGCCCATGGGTAGGTGTGTTGGGGCGCCGCCGGCGCCCATGGGTGGTGGTGTTAGGGGAGGGCGCTGGCCGGCCACGCCCATGAGCAGACAGCTGGGGAGGGCGCCGGCCGACGGCCTCCTTAGCACCATCCTACGGTGCATACGGGTGAAGCTAGGGGGACAAGAAGGAACGTGTATCCTATCACCGATGGAAGGTGTGGCCCATTTGTGAAGGGTTAAAAGATTTGCCATAGGTGACCTGAGTATAAGTGGTGGGAAGCCTTTGGACCGGAAGGAGATTGCTATCATTGTGGAGAATAACATTGGGCTAGTGCTACGTCATTCTTGGAAGTGGTTTTCACGCGTAAGTGGATCATGACCACTTCTGCGCTTGATGAAGCTTTGCTAGATGAGGCATTATTGAGGGACCTCCACAGCGGATATGTATTTGGGGGCATATCAAAATGCGGGAAGGCAAGGAAATGGCACGATGAATGGGGACATAACGGAACCGAGAGGGATGTTTCAAAGGCTGCAATACGGACATGCATACGTGCCATTCGGATTGGGAGGTCATTGACGTGAAGCTAAACGCACCACGACCTCACTTTCTTATCCACTATCGGACCGAGCACATAGATGCGTATGAAGGAGATATGTGCAGAACACATAGTCCGCCAGAGTGGTAACCCATCCGTCCAATGCCGAGGAAAAAGGGAATAAGATCCATTACCTAAAAACATACTGTGAGGTATTTGTGAATGAAAACAACCATCCTCAGACATGGGTTTGTGTTGAACGACTAAACATCCGTGCGTGGACAAAAGCGATAAGGGATAAGCTCATGAGTTGGCTTCATACAACTGCGAGTGAAAGTGTCATCAAGATAGTGATGACAATGGAGGAGAAGTCGGACCAAGTGATGACGATGGATTGAACTCGGGATGAGTGAAATGAAATCTCGCTTTTTCCCGGGTCCCAGTTAATGTTGTAAGTCCGCTGATGTTTCGTGTTAGGAAATACCGTCTGTGGGCTTTTGTGGTGTCATAACAAAACCACATTTCCATCCCAAAATCGAAGTTTACAATGCTCGCCCGCAGAACCTTCCTCACCGCTCCTACTTTGCATCATTCCCTAGGTTCGAGCCATACCACCATTCGACACAAACATTGGATGGAAAGTAGTAACTTTACCGGTGACACCTTTTTTCGAGTCGCTTTTCGAATGCCTTCAAAACTGCTTTAGGGCCCATCAAAACCCCTTCGTAGATTATTTATGAAACCCCTTCAGATTATTCACCCCTTCAAAAATTATCGTGGTTCAGGATTTTCTCAAGCCTACAGGGGAGGATTACAAGATCCACGAACCGCCTTGTTTTGGGACCTTCACCGCATCTTGGTGGATGTTGACACTTCACCGGCCGCTTACTTGCTGGAGAACACCCGGCCTGGACACTGGCTGCAAGTTCGCCAAGACATGGCCATCATCCAGCAGCATGTGGGCACGCCCTTGCTCATGGATGCCGCCCGTTGGCGCTTTGCTCATCGCTCGAAAACTATTGGACCAACCTGGCCCTCAACCTTTGCTAGAGTTGGTGGTCACCCGCACTACTCGGGACCCCACTCAAGCTCTCCAATGTGTTGGACCCTTGGCATCAGCCACGGGCCGTGACAGTGCCGAGTGCACCTTGGTATCAAGACCAACACGCCGGACAGCCCGCACCTTCCCACCCTAGTGAGCTTTCCCGGCTCCTATGCCTGTGGGACAAGGCAGGTCTGCATTTCAACAGCAACACCCACTGGGAGGAGCCCAATGTGGAGGAGGGAGCGTCCATGGGTTTCCACACCCATGCCACCGCAGCCCCCTGTTACCGAGTGTCACGGCCGCCTTGGGCCGCTATGGATCACTCACTTGGCTCATCAGATATGTCTGGCCTTTCATGTTGGCATTCCCTGAGCTCCCACCCGCCCGAGGTCCTTTTCCCACATGCCTGCCCATTTGCCATTTGCTTCCCGGATACACCACTGGTCATATTGGCTTGATGGGGGGAGGGTGGCATGGCCATCCCACTGCATTCTCAGCATCAAGCTCGTGGACATGGGAAGTCATCTGATGGGACAGTCCGAGTATGGGATCGCCCGAGTATGGGACGAGTAGGGACTCCCAATTCAGCCAGCACCCAAGCCTCGCTTATGTGTTGAGACTTTGGTTGGTCATGGGGCCCCAACTCACAACAGCGTAGCACGATACATGCCCTTTGCTCCAATACCGTGATCGCTTTGCCTTCTCCATGCGGAATTGAAGCGATGCAATGTGACCACCTTCCGCATCAATCGACCAGCAAGGAGCCTATCTGTGAGGCGCCAGGCTCAAAAACCGAGTGGGACATGGTGGATGCACTGTCAAGAGTTGCTTGAAGCCGGGCTCATTCGCCCTCTAGCTCCGACTATGCCGCCATGTGATGCCTCCCAAGAAGGACAAAGAACGGAATGTGGACAGAGAAGAGGATGTGCGGAGACTACCGTCCTATCAACGCTGACAGCCAGGATCGGTACCCCATGCCAACGCCGGAGGAGATTTTCGACAACATTGGCAAGTCTACCTACTTCTCGATTTTGGATTTGCCAAGGCTTCAACCAGGTGCCTGTTGAAGAGGACATCAAGAAGACAGCCTTCCACGGCTCTCAACAGCTGTGGAATGGCTGGTGATGCCCTTTGGCTTCAAGAACGCTACCGGTGACATTCCAGCGCGTAATGGACATAGTACTTGCAGGTTCAGAACCTCATGTGCTACATTGATGATGTCCTGGTCCACAGTGAGGACTTTGAGTCTCATTTGGTGCACTTGGAAGATCTGTTCAAGAGATTGCGAAGGCGCATTGACATGTCACCCGCCAAGTGTGAATTTGGCATGGACACCGTGGCATACCTTGGTCATAGGGTTGTGCCCGGCGCGTAATGCCTCATGCTGCCAAGGTACAGGCCATCTTGCAGAGAGCCCACAAACCTCTACTGCGAGCTTTCTCGCCTATGCAACTATTACCGAGTATACATTCGGGACTTCAATGCCAAGCCTGAATGACTTGCATGGAAGGATGTTGTTTGGGCCTGACAGAGAAGACCCAGCAAGCTTTCGACACGCTGAAACCGAGCTTGACGGAAGCTCCATGGCTGACTGACTTCTCAAGCCGTTTGTGGTACATACGACTGGAGCATCTTGGCCTAGGTAGCCCAGCAAGATGAAGATGGAAAGGAGCGGGTGGTTGCGTATGCTTCACGCAGCAACAATCGTGCTGAAGCCAACTCTGAGCTACCAAGGGGAGTGTCTAGTCTGTATGGGCGCGTTTAGGCCCCACCATGGCAAGCCCTTCACGCTGGTCATCGACCATCAGCCCCTCAAATGGCTGATGACCAACACCAAGTTGAGTGGGAAGCTTGCAAGGTGGGCCATGATCTTGCAGGACTATGAATTTCAAGTGGTGACCGGAGTCACACACCAAAACGCGACACACTCTCTGGAATCCCGGTGCTAGCTGCGAAGATGTTACGACAGGACCAAGATGATGGAGATCTGCAGCATGGTGGCTGATGTGGTGGCTTTGACAGTGGGTGACTGTCCCGAGTATGGGACAATCCCGAATATGGGACAGCCCTTAGCATTGAGCACATATGCTGGGGACAGGAGGTCCAAGGACATGGGAAGACTAAACTCTCCTATTTGTCCAAACAGACAATTTGATCAGCCATTGAGCACGGAGCAAGAAAGAATTCGCCAGGCTTCCAAGTATCAATGGCGTGATGGGCATTTGCGAGGAGGCTGACCAATGGGCTGGAACGATTGGTGCCACCACTGCGATAGGGAGCAGCTCATCCGTCGAGTGCACGACATGGGCCACTTTGGAGTCAAGCGTGCGTTTGCTCCTCCCGCATTTCCATTGGCAAGGGATGTACGCCCAAGTCAAGCAGTGGCCTGCAAGGATCTGACTGTGGTGAAGACCTCCTTCACCATCCGGAACCCTCAGCTGCACCTTTGCCTATCATGGGACCGTTCTTTAGGTGGTCTTGTGACTTGTGGGTGAACTACCCAAGACACCACGAGGAACGTGTACATTCTCGTCATGATGGAGCACTTCTCCAAGTGGGTGGAGGTGGTGGCTCTGACAAGAGCTCCAAAAGCACCGCCGTGCCTTTCTAATGTGCCGAGTCGCTTTGGGAGTCACGAGTGCTTGACCGTGGTCCGAATTTCGAGGGGAATTCCAAGACCTACTGGATGCAGCGCTCATCGACCATCGCAGGACCAGCCGAGACCATCCTCAGGCTGATGGCCTGGCTGAACGGATGGCACAGACCATCAAGAAGGGTCTAAGGAAGCTCTGCCTTCAAATGCCCAAGACAGAGTGGGACTTTGCTCTTCCTTACATCGCCATGGGCTACCGTATGAGTCGGCATGCCTCCTTGGCGCATTTCAGTCCCTACTTCTTGCTGTTTGGGAGGGAACCCATGCCGCCTAGCTCAATTGCCAAGCAACTCTATGAGGTAGTGGATCCGGATGATCCAAAGAATGTGGGCACATTATTGGTCAGCGTGCCAAGCCATGCCGATGGCCATGGCTAATTTGAGGATTGCCCAACATCGGGACACCCTTAGATATGCCCACACCGGGCAGCCTTCGCACCCAAGCTCAAGAAATTTCGTGGGGACTTTGTTTACTTGCGTAAGGGGAGACACCCTTGACACCACCACCATTATGTGCTGCGAGTTCAGGAGGTCAAGGAGAATGGTGTGCTAGTGCTACAAGGATCGATGGACGTACCACCAAGGATCACATGAAAAATTGTGCGCCTTGCCATTTGCCCAACTCGGATCCAACCATTGTCACCAGTGATTGGGTACCTCCTGATTACCCATGCCGACGGGGAGGACAGACGACTGAGCTGATGTGTGTGCGACCACGGCGGGATACCACCTATTTTGCTTTGACCGCCTCCGAGGTGCCGAGCACTGTGTGGTCCCACTATGTGCTGCCTCTCCGGCCCTCAAAGACCGGCACACAAGCTTCAATGGCTGGGGGTAGGAGCAGATGCTCTCCAAAGATACTTTGTTCTTGCAAGGGGACCTTTGACTCATACTGGATCGCCAAACTTTGGCCCACTCAGCAGAACAATCGACCGCCGAAGGGCAGGTAACAGAGGCAAGGAAGCTACACCAGATCCCGATGGGACATGGCGCCTGGCCGGATCCCATGGGACATGACAGCGAGGGATCCCCACATGACATGGATCCCACAGCCGGATGCCGGGACTGTCCCAGCCTTGGGACATGGCAGTCCCACAGTCCTCACGTAAGATTGGTGGAGTGCCCGAGACAAGCTCATACGGGACACCGGACTCCCAAACTTTTCACGCTTTCACGACCGCCGAGGTTGCCAAGACCGCCTCAGGTACATGGCAGTCCACACCGGGACAGCCGGATCGCCCCTGCCATGGGACATGGTAGCCCCAATACCGAGCCGGATTGTCCCAAATGATGGTATGGCGCCCCACACCGGGACTGCCGGACTGCCCCAGCCATGGGACATGGCAGTCCCATGCCGGACTGCCCAAATGATGGGACATGGCGCCCCACATGGGACATGTGATTGGCCACCATGGGACATTGCAGCCCCAGCCGGATCGCCGGGATCACGGGACCGTCAGCACCACCCAACGTCAAGACACAAGAACTAAATGCATGCAAAGAATGTGAACTCGATGTATGTTTGCTTTTATATACTACGCCTAGTTAGGCATTTTCATTAACCAAGACATCAAACATATCCTTTATTTTGATTGGCCCATAGTCCAAGGATTCATTTCCTTTAAATACTAGTTATAGGAAATAGATCCGTTATGAACGGATAACTAGGTAGGCTAGAAAGCCACTTAGTTTAGGTGTGAAACCAAAACCCAAACAAGGCACCTGATCAACGTGGAGGAGCACCACCAAGCGTGAGGTTGCTGCATCATGGCGCAAACATCAGAATCGAGTCGGAGCGTGAGATGATGGCGCGGAAATGAGGACCGTGGGGCAAGGAACGAGGGTAGTCTTCAAATCGTGCCGAGCCGTTAGGGAGGAAAGCACTTTGTGAACCAATCCATGGAATCAAATCCAAGATCTAGATTCAGGTTTTCATCTGCTTCTCCTACGCGCGCCAAGGCTCGATTTACTGACTCACCAGAAACCTGGCAAGAAATCTTCAAGAAATCTCGTGATTCCCGCCATTGCATGGATCCCTTTATAGGAGCGTATGCTCTCCAAAGATACTTTGTTCTTGCAAGGGGACCTTACTCATACCGGATCACAAACTTTGGCCAGATTCAAAGCTACAGCCCCTAATCGGATCGCCGATAAGGGGGCAACAGGAGGCAAGGAAGCTACAACCAGATCGCCCTGCTGGGACATGGCAGCCCACAATGGATCACGATCGCCCCAACAATGGATGGGCCGGCTACCGGGACCGGATCTGTCCAAACCATGATACATGGCGGGCCCCACACCGCGATCACGGATCGTCCACTTTGGGACATGGCAACCCACAATCCTCACAGTTTAAGATTGGTGGAGTTGCCCGAGACAAGCTCATACCGGACACGGACTTCCCAAACTTTTCACGCCCACGCTGTGTCTCTATACATCCAACGGATCTCCACACACTCCTCCTTGTCTAGAAAATATGGCCCACTACCACGGCGCCCTACCAATTCCGAATCATAGCCCGCAGTACCTCAAAACATCCTATCCTCTAACCCAAAAAGAAACCCTTGGCCGCTGGCGTCATGTTGTTGTCAGGGGAAACAGAGCACCCAAGACTCTATGACCGGATATCGACTAGAGCATCCGGCATAAGCCCCGAATAAAATGACTGGATATCGATCGGAGCATCTCGCATAAGCCTGGCGTCGTCAAGTGCTTGATGATGTCATGTACATGGCCCATGGATGGCTGCACATGTATGCCATGTATGCATGTGCCATGTATGCATGTATGTATGGAGATGAAGGATGACATGTGATGTGGTGTGATGTCATGGCGATGCAATCTATATGCATGATGCATGTAAGGCGCAAGATGACGATATATAGATATATATTAGAAAATACATAAAAATCAAATCAAGGAAAAGGCGAATAGGTTAAACACATAAAATATTATTATTTCAAGGCCAAGGAAAGTAGGATTATAAAGTGCCCACCATCGATATGGGTGGACACTTCATCGAGAACTCCGGGGTTTTGCCTATATATGTAGGCACCCACCATGGATTCTTGGATTGTTGATGTTTGTCTTGTTCTAATAGACAGCCATACTGTCCTCACTGTGTCTTTGTCTCCTAGAGGTTCTTGTGGTTCGTTGCATTGTCGTTGGGAGAATTTTCCATCTTGATTTCACCACATCAACAATCCTCTTGTTGGGGACTAAGATACTGATCGGAGGAGACGTGGCGCTGGAGATTGGAGGAAGAGGCGGAAGTCGCCCACCATCCAACCTGTGAGACAGCGATCCGAGAAGGTTGAGTGTTGCGTAAGGCACTAAGAGATAGGCTGATGTTTTTCGATGGATGTGAATTTCGCCATTGATTATACAGCTTAGGTGTGGTAGTCTCACGATTGCCGAGTTAGCGTAATTGTTCGAGAAGAGCCGCACGTCTGGAGCCGTTTGTGGATAGAGGCGGTGGATGTACTTTAGCTGGTTGGGCTAACGGTGAAACAATTTGCCTTTGACAACATCCGCAAAGGGTCGTGCATAGGAGAAGTAACCATTGATGGTGTTACGAGATCGTGGTGGACGAAAGGACACTGCCGCCTTCGAGAAGTGCACGACGCCTACTACTCGCCATTCAAGAGGACACCGAACAATACAGACAACTACCACAAGGAGACAGCGATTGGAGCGAGAGTCCGCAAGAATGGAGCTTGAGTTCACACCAAGTAAGAACGATGTCTTCACAGGAAAACATGGAAGCATGTCTCTTGCATTTCGAGGAGAAGTTTCGTTGGGCAATGGCGGAAAACAAGATGAAATACAAGGACGAGTTCACTCGAGGATGGCGTTCATGAAGATGTCATCCTACCTTGGTGAGGCTCTAATGTATTACGAGATGAGAAGGCCGGGATCCCGAAGGTGGCCGAGAAGAGAAGAAGCACGAGGCAGCCAAGAGGGCTGGTTCGACCGCACTCCACCGAGGACAAGCTCGAGCATCCGTGGACTTGATGTTCGCCAAGTTAACCACCATGTTTCCTACTGAAAAGATCCGAAGCCGAGGTTTTCTTTCGCCTAACGAGACATTGCGTGCATCTTACCTCGATTGAAGGTTCCGTGGAAGACACGGATGTCAAGACGATGAGGGAGGTCCGAGATCTTCATGGCATTGCCGACAAAGAAGGAAGGTGATGGACTGCATGGATGGGAGAGAGATATCGCTTGATAGACGCCTATCAAATTGCCGAGAAGGTGCTCAAAGGAGATGCGATGAAGCGGGCTTACTTGGAGGATCACGGAGTCGTGAAGGGCCCTTCGCAAAGACGGGTCCGGGACACGGAATTCCAGTTTGTTCCAAGGTACCAAGACGGAGCAGCCTCGTGACATGGCAAGCCCACATGTGCCGAAGGAGAGGCCAACAATGCAGTCAAGCGTGAAGTGTGGCGATGCTGGAGCGCAAGGCTCAATGCGACTACAAGCGTGGTCCAAGGGCAAGAAGCTGTAAGTCTTGTGGATGGGGTCACATGGAGGCAGCGTGTTGGGAAGCTCATCCAGAGTCAAGCCCAAGCTTGCATCACCGAGAAGGAGAAGGGCAAGGCCAAGTCGTAAGGCTCTCCTCGGGCAAGTGGAGGAGCTCAAGAAGGAGATGGCCAACATGGCCAGCGTAAGCAGGAGGATTTTGTTCTCGACTGATGAAGATGAGGCGTTTGGCATGATGGCGGTGCGCAAGAAAAGAAAAGGAGTTGACTTTGGTGAAGGCGCATCACAAGGGAGTGCCGAACGGAATCGACCAAGATGCCGGAGAGTTTCCGTCGAGGAAAACTCCACGACACGAAGGTGTCAAGATCGGTCGAGACGTTGAGGCGTTCGGACAAGGCCATGGAGGTGCCTGCAGAAGTCTTGTGGATCCGGGAGTGAAGGGCAACAACTTCAAAAACATCATGCGAGAATGGCCGAGAAAGGAGCTTGAATCCGCAGGATCTCTTCCTAGTATGGCGGTGTGGCGAGCATCCGATGCCGAGGAGCGAGGTGAAGGAGGTGTTGCCATGATTGATAACACGGACGACGTGACCTTTGATGGCTATGCTCCGAACGCTTGTAGACACGGAGCGGATCCGGATCACTGGGAGCACGGTGAGGCACTAAAGTCAGGACACAAGCTCGCTCCGAGCGACGTGAACCACACCGCAGTACCAAGGAACATGGGAATGACGAGGAGGCCCGTGAAGATTGAATTGAAGCTCGCACGAAGGATGCCATCATTGAAGTGAGATGTTTGGTCACGCAAAGACATATGATGTCTTGTCGGGTCGGAGGAACTCACCGCCCCGCCATGGGGTTGATCCCTTGCACTCAAGCTTTCTAGACCATTACGGTGGAGGAGGAGATTTCACGCATGTTGCAATTCCTCTAAGGATGAATAGGAGTGGTGGCAAGAGCGGACGAGGATGACGCAGCGCCATGATTGCCACAAGGCTCGTGAGTGAGCATCGACATGAGATGTGGGAGGAAACGCAGAGTTATCCTCTCCGGAGATGCCAAGCCAAGAGAGAAGGGTGTGCTTAAGGTTGTGCGCCGTAATATTTGGATCAAGCGAGGGTTCGAGAAAACCATGAAGGAAGGAGGATCGACCGTGGAATCTCAGACACATGTCCCGAGAGGTCGATCCTGTATGAGGCCCGCTGTGGGAGATCGACGATCGACGATGCTCTAGTACGATGGAAGGTGGGCGTCAAGGCATCCATCTTGGAGCTCGCCGAATCGCAGCGGGGCTGGAAGGTGTTGCGTGGCGCCAAGATACGGCAATATACTGCGTGGAAAAGGATGAGAAGATTCGAGCCGCGCTAGGGTCGAATCGTGTTCCAAGATCCAACATTGAGCGGAAGGCCGAGGTCGAGCAGGTGCTGACGTGAACTCGGTTGGGAAGCGGCTAGAAGCCTTGTCAAGCCCGGTGGATATGCCGATCGCGGGATGGGAATGCAAGACATTTTCGGCAGGAGGCAAAGGTGAAGGCGTTGCTGGCCGAGCTCGCAAATCACGCGAGAAGTCCAGATTGCGAATCCACGATGTTGGTACATTCTCGAGAATGTGTGTGCACCATGGACAAACGCCCACCGTTAGGGCCTGTATGAAGAGATTCGGGCGTGGTTCGAATGAGTTGATCATGGACGCTGGTGGCTCATATGCACACAGCTCGCAGCATCGGACAAATGTGGTCGGACCGGAGGTGCTCGACAAAGAGAATTTAACGACCAAGGTTGTGGATGATATCCTAGAGTTGGGAAGGTGCTCAACAGTGAAGAGGATGGACAAGTTGCCATTTTACCCGTGAATCGAGTAGGGGAAGCCAGAAGGGCATGGCCAACTCGTGAGCACACCGCAATCTTATGCCTTCGCCGGAGGAGATGGTGTGATTCGGATTTGAAGGGAATGAGCTTGAGAGCTCAATGTTGAGGAACGCGAGCAAGCGATGGGCTTTGCCAAGAAGGACACTCGGACCATGGGCATCACAACTGCAAGATGCAGGATGCTTGGATGCATTTGACTACCGAGGTGGCGGTCTGTGCTTGTTCCAACTTGCGCAAGGAAGCGAAAGCCTTCCTCCAACTACAGGATAAAGAGGTTCCAAAGGAAGATGAGTCGCTGGAGAGATTCAAGATGGCGTGGATACCGAATCGCCTACCAAGAGTGTGACGAAGAGGTTCATGTATGGCACATTGCGTAAGATGTGAGCCGGAAGATAAGGAAAATCATCAACATGCTTGAGAAAAACAAGGGTGCTTTTGCATTCGTTGGAAGGAGCGGTAGGTATGAGAAGATCAAGTTCAAAGTAGTGACGACTCATGAAGAGCCCGTTTCGTAAGGAGGCACGCCTCCAGAATGGGAGATTGTTGACAAACGCCGTCAAGACTTGTTGAGCGGGTTGATAAGAAAATCAAGCTCTCAATATGTCGCGAGCCTACCGCTCAAGAAGGATGAGAACGGTGAATGGAAGGACAGGAGGATGTGTGGCGATCACCGACCTCTAAACGAGGTGACTCCTATGGAGCGGTACCCCATGCCTACTCACGAGATTTTCGATGCCATAGGTAAGGCAAAGTTCTTTACCGCTTGGACTTGTGCTTCAACCAAATTGTGATTGAAGAGGACAAGTGCAAGACCTGGGGAAGGACCAGCTTTGGGAGTGGAGACAATGCCGTTTGGGCTGAAAATGCTTCTATATATTTCCAAAGAATTGCGGATCTGGAGCTGCAGGGGCTGCCATTTGTGCGTTGTTACATAGATGACATCCTGGTTTTCAGTGAGACAATCGAAGAACATATGGAGCATCTAGAGATATTGCTACAGAGGCTGTCAAGCTCAGGTTTGAAAGCTCATCCTAAGAAATGCAAGTTTGCTTTCCAGCAGATCGAGTATCTGGGGCATGAGATAGTACCAGGAGGCATCATGCCTCAGCTGGCTAAGGTGCAGGCAGTGATGCAAATGCCTAGACCAAAGGATGTAGCTGCTCTTAGAGCCTTCCTGGGTTTGGTGAACTATTACAGGAGGTTTATGAAGGACCTCGCCCACGTGTAAACCTCGTATGAGCTGAAGAAAGACATTGTGTGGAAATGGGACCAAGACCGAGTTGGCTGCAAGATCTTCGGACCGCCAAGGTAGAAGCCTATGTTGGCCAGCCGAATTTTGATCACCCTTTCACCGCATGCATCGGAGCACCGCGGAATTGGAGCGTTGTCACAACATGGTGCGATGGTGTTGAGCGAGTGATAGCTTATGCAAGCCGATCTAACAACTCATCAAGTGAACTACTCCTCATATGAGGGAGAGTGTCTTCCGCGTATGGGCGCTCGCATTTCGTGGTCTATCCGTATGGAAGGCTTAATCGGTCACAGATCACCAGCCACTTCATTGGTGATGACCAACATGAAGTTGAGTGGTAAGCTAGTGGGCGCTGCCATCTCGAGTACGATATGGAGATCGTGCAGGCGCATCACAATGCGATGGGCTAAGAAAATCACTGGAAAGTGACAAGGATGTCACAGAGCTCGGCGATGAGGGGCACGAGATGGTGCACCCAGCCTTCATGGCACTCATGGCCGTGGATAGATGATCATGAAGAAGGACATGTGCCGACAGAGTCCGTGGATGTTTGGAGACATCCTCAAGCCTGATTCTGAAGGAAGGCACAGGTTCGAATGATCAAGGCTTGGCTAAACTCGAGGCGGGATACTCATGGGAAGATGGTGAGTCACCGTAAGGAGAACTCGTAAGGAAAGTACCAAGTCCCGAGGAAAGAGGGCATAGTGACCAAGGTGCACGAAACCTGGCCACTTTGGTGTGAAGAGGACACACCACATGTTGAAGAGTACGACAGTGGGATGTATGCGATGTCGAGAAGGTGGTGGCTAAGTGTGCATGTGATGCGAAAGCTAGATTTAACACCTGTGATGTGGTGTTGCACTCCCTACCAATGGGGCTATTCTTTAGATGGTCGGTTGACCTTATGCCAGAGCTTCCTCTCACAAAGCAAGGTAACCGACATTGCATGGTCATGATTGAGCATTTCTCTAAGTGGGTTGAAGTGGCGTTCTTACCTCAGAGAACCTCGCATTACACCAGCAGAGCTTTTCTGCAGTGTGTGCTCAGCCGATTTGGGAGCTGCGCAGAGGTGCTCTGCACAGGGGTAACGAGTTTCGAGGTGAATTCCGCACCTTGCCGGACAGAGTCTCATTGATCACGGAGGACATCGAGGATCATCCACAGCCGATGGCTGCGTAAAGGCTAGTGCACCTTCAAGGATGCACTAAGGAAATCTTGCATCGTGGAGCCCAAGTGTTGGGATGAATTGCTCCCTTACATCGTGTTGGGGTACAGTGTCGCAAGCGCTCTTGGAAGTTTCACCATACTTTTTGTTATTCGCAACGTGTTGCCGAATGTGGTGAAGGACACTTACTCCATCCTTGATGGAGCAAAGATGCAAATGTGTGCAGGAGGTTCAAGCCGAGTATTTCAAAGAATTCTTCCCATATGGACAATTTGGTCATGGGCCCAAAGATCGGGACCAGTGAGGTATGCTTATACGCTGGGGCTCGTGGAAGCCCAAAGCAAGTTTGCATCCGAGATTATGTGTACTTGCAACAGCGCAAGCACGTTAGATGTCGACGTGGAGGCTTATCTTGAGAGTTGTGCAGGTTGGTGAGCAAGGTGTGGTTGAACTTGAAGGAAGAGATGGCAGAAGGTGCAAGGAACACATGAAGCATTTGGCTCCATGCCATTTGCCTGATCTGGATACACGAACTGTGCCTCAGACCTGGACGCCACCAGCAGATTTGCCCTGTGAGGAGTGTGGGCACACAACTGACGAAGAATTCATGTTGCTATGTGACAGGTGTAACCGTGGTTACCATCTGTTTTGCCTCAAACCGATCGGAAAAGGTTCCAAGGAGAATGGCTATGTGAGCAGTAATGTGCTAAGTGTGAACGTGGCTCTTCAAGGTGGTACCGAGGTTGTCTTAAATTCACACGTTAAGTCGAAAGTGGGTACAGCAGTTGAAGAAGGACACAAGATGCTTGGGGCCAAATTACAAAATGGGATCGCACATGCTAAGGCGGTAGTTGTTGCGAGAAGCCGCTCGCATGTGCAAGGAATTGTGAGAAGAGGAATTACGCAGAGGATCGAGCGACAAGGGTCTAATTCTACCGGAAACGAGAGCGAAATTGGGCACATAGCGAGGGAGCATCTCATTTTGGAAGAGGAACCTTTGCATGCACAGACCGATCGCTGGTTGAGAATTCCTCACACAGTGTTTCTAAAGGTGGTTTCACCGCTTTGGAGTGGATAGGAGCGCCATGGTCGCCCGTTTCACGTGCATAGGAGAAGGCGAAAAGTCTTGCCCTATCCGCACCACGGAAGGTGAAGCGCCAAGAGGAAGTGCCACCGCCAATCAAGCGCAAGAGGGGACGACGCAAGCATCCTACCGAACATGGAAAGCCGGAGTTTGAGGCAAGCCGATCTCAAGTGGAGCGACAGTGGCGAGCAGGAGAACACCACGATCGCCTCGCGGGAGCAACCGCCCACCTCCCAAGAACTGAGCGCCTCCTCGAGCTCCTACTGTACACCATGTATGTCGGCCGCATGCTGAAAATGTGGTTGCACCTAGGGTGGTAGTTCTCACCGCATGCAGCCATGGAGGAGGTCTCGCACAAGCGAGGTGGAGATCGAATCTGTGTTCTGTGCTATGACCGCCAACTCAAGCAAGGTTTCGGATGGAACCCCAATGTGGATGATGAAGATGCGGTAAGTGGAGCATCTTCTACTCCGCCAAGATGACCGAACAGGTATTCCACCGAAGTTATGACGAGCTTCACATCTTCATCAGTATGTTGAGGAGCATCATGACAAAGGGTGGAGCATTATCCCAGGAACACCGGATTTGTTTGAGCTCCAGCTCGGGTCACAAGCGCTGCCCCCGGACCGGACAAGTTATGAGAGGGTGCATGGAGGAAGTTGCATCACTTCCAAATGCATCAATGGTTTGATGGGATGAGGTTGCCAGAGTTCGTTGATGGGAGACACATACCCTCGCCGCTTGATTTTTCTCAAAGAGTGGTTTCGAGTTTTCCATCCGGCATGTGGCATCATGTGGTAGGGTGGCCTCAGCTTTACATTCGACCAACAAATTGAGGACCCCTCATGTTGATCATGCTTGGACTCGAGAGGAGAAGAATGCTTCAACTCTCGTGAGGCTCGCCACACACATCTACACTTCGAAGTTACCGCTTTTCAATTACCCAACACAGAAGCTTACGAGACATGGATGCCGGATGGATGGCATACATCCTGCTTTCACCGCAGAAGCGCTTTGTGGAAGAACAGTTGATCTCTCCGATTCAAGCCGCGAGATTACAAAACAGAGGCACAAGAAGATGATGGATGATGAGGATCAAGATGACGCCATTCCTCCTCCTCGGCGAACCACCGCTGTTGGACAAGCGCTGGTGGGGACGCAGGCATTGTGTTTTCTAGGCCAAGATGGTCTAGACAATTTTGTGGGAAACCGTGGCTAGGCCTCCAAGTTTCCTGTGGGGTCGTTTCAGCCCGGCCTGCCTCTTAGGCACTCCCCTTTTGTAGCCTTGCCTTGGTCATAGGCCAAGGACAATTTGGCTAGGTTGCTCGGCCAAGGCCAAGGAGATCGCAGCAGTGTGCTTAGTGACTTAGCTTTGTAGACAGGCTAGGTAGGCATGCATGCGGTCGCCACGACACCGTCATGCTGTATGGGAAACAGAGCACCTAAGACTCTATGACCGGATATCGACTAGAGCATCCCGGCATAAGCCCGAATCGAAATGACTAGATATCGATGGAGCATCTCGCATAAGCCCCGGCGTCAAGTGCTTGATGATGTCATGTACATGGCCCATGGATGGGGCGTACATGACATGCATGCCATGTATGCATAAGTGCCATGTATGCATATATGCGTATGGAGATGAAGGATGACATGTGATGGACATGTGGTGTGATGTGTCATGGCGCATGCAATCTATATGCATGGTATGCATGTAAGGCGGTGCTATGACGCATATATAGATTTATATTAGAAAATACATAAAAATCATAAATCAAGGAAAAGGACGAATAGGTTAAACACATAAAATATTATTATTTCAAGGCCAAGGAAAGTAGGATTATAAAGTGCCCACCATCGATACGGTGGACACTTCATCGAGAACTCGGGGTTTTGCCTATATATGGGCACCCACCATGGATTCTTGGATTGTTGATGTTTGTCTTGTTCTAATAGACAGCCATACTCCCCTCGCTGTGTCTTTGTCTCCTAGAGGTTCTTGTGGTTCGTTGCATTGTGTTGGGAGAATTTTCCATCCCGATTTCTGTTCTTTCACGCCCTCGGCCTGCCTCTCTCAGGCACCCACTTTTAGCCTTGCCCTTGGTCATAGGCCAAGGACAATTTGTGGCTAGGTTATTGCTCCCGGGCCATAGGCCAAGGAGATCGCATGAAGCTAGTGCTTAGAGACTTAGCTTTGTAGAGGCTAGGTGCAGTATGCGGGCCGCCGCTGACACGCCTCCTCTAAAATCAGATCCGCTGTTGCGCCTAGCCTCCCGGTATGGGGTTCCTCGCCGCTCCTCCCGCCACGCCTCCGATCCAGCGATTCTCCCCAAAACCTCCACTCACCGCCGCCGCGGTTTCTTGGCGTGCCAAGGCCTCTATAGGCCCTATGCCCGTTATTCCGCCTCCTCATCGCCGGACAGCCCACACCGTGCCCGCCTCCACGCCTGCCTCCCGCTTCTCGATCACCACTTGGGGATAGGCCCCATTCGCTCAAAGAACCACCGTACACGCCTGCAAGGCCAAGATGTGCAGCCAGAGTTTCGCCTCCCTCTTCCTTTTCCCTTGAAACCTCCCACCTCATCCAATCTTCCGTAGAGGCGCATTCCCAACTGCTGGAATCCTTCCCTGAATCCTCCTTATACTCCTCCTCCTCCACCTTGAGGTCTCTGACCGATTTCCAGCTATGAAAGGCAGACACGGCTTCCAACTCCGTTAGGCATCCAGAATGCTCAAACACATGAATCAAAAAGGGTGAAATCAAGGAAGGCCGAGGGGAGGGGAGAGCACCGCCTTCTCTTCACAAGCTCTTTCAAAATCATCCTCCCCAATCGATCTGCGTCCCCTTGACCACCTCATGAAGAAAGACCAGGAAGTGGTCCGCCATGTGATTTAACTTTCGATTCTGAAGGAAACATAAAATCCACTTGGCCAACCCAACCAGCTGTACAAACACGAGCTGGCGAGTCACCCATCCATTGTTAACTCTTACTTCCTGTGCCTAGCGCTGCTGCCGTAGAGCCTTCGAGTTTTCTTCCTCTGCGAGTCGATCAACAGGCTCCTATCTTCCGATTCTTCCCACCCATACACGGCTCGGAAGAGCCCCAAATCCCAATTGCGGCCTCTTCCTGGCCGCCTCTCTTGCTTTTGGTTCCCTGTACACACCGCACTAATGTCGGGTCAGAGCCATTTCTTCTCCATGAAATCTAGGGCCCGGGTTGCACAAGATTGTTAGCTTAACCTTCCAGTTGGTCCATGTTGGGCCACCGTATGGTGGAATTTCGCTGCTCGAGGCGCCATCTCCCTTCCTCCTTCGCCTTCAAAAACCCCGGCCTCCAGACGGTCGTGAGAGGGAAAAGCACCACCTCGCTAGGAACGAAAAGTTTGGGCAACTGGTTTAAGTGAGTTGTTTTGAACAGTCCGAATGCTTTTGATAGAAATGGTTTGGTGGAAACATGCGAGAAATGTTTTTGTTCCGATTGAAGCCGGAGTCAGGATGTTGGGAAGGCAGAGGATACTTAGGGAAAAGAAACGGATCAAATGACCTTCTAGTGAGGAGGGTAGGAGACATATGTGAACGGTAGGAGATGTCCTCTGGTAGGAGGTATCCTACCACCAGAGAACTCCTACCACGTAGTAGGGGAGAGAACTCCTACCCCATAGGTATGGGTAGGAGAATGTCCCACCACCGTAGGTGGCCCAGCTAGCGCTTTTGATGACCCACCAGGAGTAGCTCCTACCACGGTAGGAAAAGGGTGAAGGCAATTAAGCCAAGGAAGTAGCTTGAGGTTGCCGCACAAGCTGATAGGCTTGCAGAGGCAAAGGCCTGATTATTGGGGACCACCACCAAGTTTGAGGGAAGGCAAAGTAATTTGCCACATGTGTGGAAGAAGTGAGACATGGGCTCATATTGCTGAGATTTTGCAAGAAGGAGGACTGCTAGGTAGAGATGTGTGGCAAGGGTTGCAGGAAGATGGGCCAAGTGCCCGTAATGGTGGAATTGTGCAGATCCGTGGCTCTAGGTTGGGAGCTCAAGATGCAGAGAGGAGCAGAATTGGTGCAAGGATGGGAGCGAGGAGCTCATGTTGAGGGTGAGCAGCCACAAGGGTTGCAAGAGGAGGCCATGGCGGTGCCGAGGCACATGGAAGTGCTCAATGGAGTCACGATGGAGGATGGCCGGTGTTGAACTAGGAAAGGCCGTGGTAGAGCACTCACAGCTGAATTTGTAGATGGGCTGCAAGATGGAGGTGTGGCCAAACCATAGGAAGGCGCGGTGCGCAACATGGTGAAGGGATCACAACGGGTGTGCATCATGACGGAATTTGCAATGCAAGTCAAAGTGAAGGGAGGCCGTGTGGTGGCGAGAAATGGGTAGCAAGGAGGGTTGATACGAGATGTTGTTGAGGTGAGGAGTTCACCGGGAATAAGTTCATTTTATTCGTGAAGAGCCAATTGGTGTGTTGGACAATGAATGTAAGAACTCCAGAGTTAAGCGCCCTAGGGGTGGATCAGGTGGATGATGGGGCACCTTTGTGTGAGGTTATATTTGCGTAAGTCACATGAGAGCCAATTGGGAGGTGTTTGAGGGTGCACCCACACGGAGGAGGTGTAGGGTGGTAGGACGAGGGCATGGCACCCCTACGAGGAGGAGGTGCACCCCACGCGAGGGAGTGTGTAGGAGGGGCACCCCATGTGTATGTATGTAAGGGTACATGTGGGCAGGGGTCCCCATGTATGTAGGGGTGGCAAGGTGACCCCTATGTATGGTAGTGGTAGGATGAGGGTAGGGACCAAGGGCCCTACATGTAGGATGTAGGGTGCAGGCTCCTCACAGGTAGGTAGGGATAGGTAGGATGAGAGTGTCTCCACCAGGGAGTGGTGAGGTCTCCCCACCGAAGTGGGTGGGACTTGGATACTTGGAAGTACAAGGTAGGTAAACCTAGGAAGTTGTTAAAAAGGGTCAGATATGCAAGGTTGTGGATAAATAGGGTATATTAGGAAATAACCATAAATATGTGGTAGGTAGTGTAGGGTGCATAACAAGTAGGGTGTAGAGGAGGTGGAAATAGCACATGGCAAGGAATCAAGCATATCAAGAGTGTACTGTGGCCATGCAAGCTGTGTAGGGAGTGGCACCTAGGAAGCCCGCGAGGAATTGCAGGAAGAGCTTGTGCATGCAAGGAAAGCTAGAGCAAGGACTTGGTGGGAACGCTGTGGTGTGTGCAAGGAGAAGGAGGTGTGCGTGCATAAGGAGTTGTGTGTGAAGGGATTTGAAGCGCAACTGTGAAGAGGGCAAGGGCGCTGAATTTTTGTGCCTAGGACCTTGCAAGTGAGGGATTTGGGCGCATAAGGAGTGTATGGTGAGGACATCAAGTTTGAGCTAGGTGGGACCGTGGAGTGAAGAGGAAGTAAGTGGAAAAGGGCTGAAGTTGCTCTCTTGGTGGATTTTGTGGCGAGTGAAGAAATCTCGCAATTGTGTGTAGACACCGAGGTGACAACTAGGTGGAAACGAGCACGCGTGCCCAAGCTTGTCTTGTTTGTGCGCTTATTTTGAAGGTACAAGATGGTGAAAGCGCGCACCTAAGAAGGGCAAGTTGGTTGCTAGGGAGCAAGAGGCAGGAAGCGCATGTGGAAGGCACTTGGTGGCCATGGTTTGCCGACCCAACACATCCGATGTATATGGAAGGCCGAGAGGATGACTCGAGGAGGAAGAGGAAGGCATGGAGCAAGATCCGCCACGGAGACCTTCTTGCAAAGTGGAGAGTGGGAGGCGGTAGGGTAAGAAGTTGACCCACGTCCGTAGGAGGTGTAGAGGGTGGCCCTACATCCGTAGGATCACCGGTGCGACGGCATCTAGAGAGTAATTGGGTTGGTGGTAGCTTGGAGTGGGCTCATTGCTTGGGGAGACTTTCTTTAGAGGAGGACAGTATTAATGCTTGTCAACCCAAGAGGGTGTGTTGACTAGCTAGATAGGAATGTTGACAGAGCCATTAAGGCTCACATAGGTGAAGTTTGCTAGAATAGAATTTTACCCAAGATGCTTGGATGTCGAACTTAAAGTCGACGGTAGGATACACTAAAATAAGGAGTGAGGCGGCGGGAGGGGAGGTGTATGTGAGGACCTCCCTATAAAAGGAGGGGAGCTTGTGAAGTAAAATTATCGCGTCTTGCGCTCCCAAACTCATGAGTCCTTTGCTCCTTGTGAAGGAATTTCGTGCGTGCAAGCTAGCAGTCTCAGTAGAGAGGGAGTTTGCGGTGGTCGGAGTGCTTGGCGGAGGCTCGCTCCTTGCGGGCGCCTCTGCAGTTGCTCCTTGTGAATGGTTCTTTGTGAAATTGCTTTGCTTTGGGTGTGTGGCGATGCCCAAGGAACTCTCGGCTTGAGGGTAGACTACAGGAAAGACTCCTGGAGGTTCTCAGTCACAGTGCAAACTCAGCGCCCAAGGAAGAACTTGTTGGCTTGTAGGACCCAGGCGGTTGTCAAGGGCGAGCTAGGGCCGGTGAGCTTGAAGTAAGGTTAGATTAGGAGGATGAGGAGTTGAGTTGAGGTGAGGTGAGTGTTGAGGAGAATGTGGAGCTGAATGTTGAGTAGAGGAGTAGGTAGAGATTAGGAGTAAGAAGAAGGCCCAAGTCGAGCCTAAGGGAGGGGTCCCAAATCACCAAACCGAGGGAGGCTGGGCTAAGGTCTCAAAATCACGGGTGGAGAAGTGTGAGAGGGGTCCCTATGCGTGGCGATGGACCTACCCGTGGTGGGACCTGATGGGATGTCGTTGTAGGTCCGAGGCGGAGATCGACGGAGGCAGTGCGGAGGTGTCGTGCGCCCGTGTGGAGTTTTGTGGGCGCGCCAGTTGTAGTTGGGCGCCGGGGCACGGAAGTTGGAGGCCTTGAACTAGGCGAGGTAACCTATCTTGCCAGTGCGACCCTACGGTGGTAGGATGCGCCCTGCGTTGGGATAGGTGTCTCCTCCCCACGTAGGAATGAGGGTGTGTGGCCCACGGTGCATTGGATCTCCTACAACTCTCCTACAAGTGGTAGGAGGGTAGGCCCTACAATTGTTTGTTGTTGGTTGTAGGTCACAGGCGGCGATTCGACGGGCGGTCACGGGAGGCTGTCGAGTTGGTGGTTGAGGATGTGCCAATTGTGGGAAGGCAATGGGAAAGGAATAGTGGAAGATCACGGGGTGGTGAAGTCGCGTTGCAGCGTAGGGGGTCCCCTGTGTAGCCCAACCCGACTCACCGTGTGTGTGGACCTAGTGGGGGTGTGTTGTAGGTCGAGCGTGATTATGAGCACACGGTGAGGCGTGGTTGGCATGAGTGAGTTGAGGTTGCTCCGGTGTGAGGGAGCTTGGGGTGTGAAGAGGTGTGTGGTTTGTGCCTTGGATCGGTGACACGACAAACAAGAGTCTCATGGGACGAAACCTATTGTACTTAGCGGCGATTGGGATAAGTGTGGCCACTGGGGTGAATCTGGAAGCCGGATCCGCCTCACACTCGCTCTCCCCCCCGCCCTCTTCGCTGGTCCCCCGCCTCGACGGCCTCTTTTCCTGCGACTCGCCCGGATGGTTTCCCCTCCGGTCGCCGCCGCCCGCTGATCTCAGCGCCACAACTTTGCACAAGAAAACGGTGATTTGGCATGGACCTGATTGCATGCGTGCTCCACTGCTGCAGCCTTGCACGCCGCTCCTCACGGAAATTGCGACCTCGCGATGTCAGTGTCCTTTCTTCCAGGCCCGCCCGGTGGTACGGCCAGCCTCGCCACTAGGGTTGTGAACTCCCACAGTGCATGCGCCCGCCTCCGGCCACCGTGGTGGAACTAGCCACCTCCCTACTTGACTGCGCAACTGTGGCAAAATGTAGGCACCCCTAGCATATATAGACACTTTCTTATTTCTAAAATTACCAAAACCCAAGGACCCTATATCTAACCTTCCTAACTAGGGTCAAAACCCAAGGACAAGAAAATGTTATTATCACCATGGGCCAAGGACTCTTTCCGTATAAAAGGTCTTACCCGGACGATTCCAAAGCATTCCGCTATACTAAGACACCAAAACAAAAAAAATTCATTCATCCTGACAGTTCAGAGAAGGGTTAGGACACATGTGATACTCCACAATCGGAAAAGCTTTGGCATGTTTCCTCCAAACCATTTCTAACCAAAAAAAAATCGGACATGTTCCAAAACAAACCAACTTAAACCAGTGGCCCAAACTTTTGCGTTCCACAACCGCCTCCGCCACCACCACCCGAGCCGCCTCCACCGCCTCTTCCAGCTCCTGACATGTTGTGTGTTGATGTGTGCATGACCTAGAGGGTTATGACGACGTGGATAACGGGGTAATCTATGTGGTGGTGACCACATACATGGTAGGGCTACACTTACCTATAGCTATGAGGAATTAGAGGGTCTGGGGGTCTTCCCCAAACAAGTTGGAAATAGATTCTAAAATATGTTCTACAGGTTCTGGGATAATCATCAAACCAAAGACTGGATCGCAACGGGACACATCTAGGTTCTTGGGTGCTGTATCTGATGTATTGTCAAGGTAAAGCTCGAATTTTGCTGTTAATTGTAGCAATTTGAAGTTCAAGATACTGATTTGTGCACTAATGCATGCTATGTCCTTCCTATGTTGTACCTTGTCGTGATATGCTTGGTCCTCTATTAATGCTATATGAAATTTCAGGTCTCTAAGTTCATGTGGGGAAATGTGAGACACTGGCTGTGAGGTGAATGAAGATGGACGGCAAATTGGCAAAATCTGGCCTAGGGAATTGTGCTGCTGAGAGGGACAGTAGACAAGGGTCTGTGATGGACAGCCTGTACAAAAGACTGGTTTGTTCTTCTTCCTTCCTGTCTTGTTGATTTAAGAAGAAAATTAGTTATTGTGCCTTGCAGCACGCTTCCATTTGCTGAGTGCTTGCCAATGTTGTCTCAAAGGGTTCTATAATTCTCCTTCTCATCCTATGTCCAAGGAGTGCTGATGTGTGGTGGATTCCACACTGGGCATGGTGGTTGGACACTGTCCATTCAGAAATTTGGCGATTAGCACACCAAATTCCAGATTGATTGAAATAGGGATTGCAATGCCTTCAGGATTGAGAACGCTGGTTGCCTTTTATATTTCAGAGCCTCCATTTGGGTGGTCTGGTTGGACCATAAACGGGGCACTGAATTATTGCCATAAGGCATGATGCGCTCCATTGCTCTGATACCAACATTTAGCAATGATCGAGAATCATCTGAGAGCAGAGCAGACGCACTCGCAAGAGCACACAGAAGAAGTGATCGTTATAGGTTTAATGAAAGTACATAAAACAAAGGGTGTAAAAGTAACCGCCTATAACCTAACAGTAAATATTATTAAGTTATTCTAAAGCTGCTTAACCTAATGAAACGATAATAGGTTAAGCTACCTAGCCCTAAAAGCCATTAATTAATTAGTTATTAATAAACCCCGAGTAGGTATGACCAAAAACGGGTTTACCAATACTTTTCTTTGAATTCTCCTGTGTAGGATGACCCGACAAGTGAAGAGGTAAGGACCATCTGGAATGGAAGGGAAGAACATTTCTTTGGGACAATCGTTGAACGAGACTCTGTAAGTAGCTCGTTAAGAATCTAGAAATTCTACACTGCTCTTCTAGATTTGAATCCGAAGTATCACCTGTGGGGGACACAGGTGGTGCATGTCACAGCGCCAGCCTGCAGTGCATGCCTACCTAGCCTTACAAAGTCTAAGTCACCAAACACCAGCTCGCTGCTGATCTCCTTGGCCTCGCCCAGGAGCAACAATCTTAGTTATAAATTGTCCTTGGCCTATGACCAAGGACAAGGCTAAAGGGCTGGGTCTTAAGAGACAGCCTGTCATGAACAGTGAAATCAAGCTGAAAATTCTCCCAACCCCGACAATGCAACGAACCACAAGAACCTCTAGGAGACAAAGAGACGCAGGGACGGTATGGCTGTCTATTAGAACAAGACAAACATCAACAATCCGAGAATCCATGGTCCCATATATAGGCAAAACCCCTGTGAGTTCTCGATGAAGTGTCCACCCGCATCGATGGTGGGCACTTTATAATCCTACTTTCCTTGGCCTTGAAATAATAATATTTTATGTGTTAATAACACCTATTCGTCCTTTTCCTGATTTATGATTTTATGTATTTTCTAATATAAATCACTATCTATATATGCCATTGCACCGCTACTTACATGCACATCCATGCATATAGATTGCATGCGCCATGACACATCACCGCCACATGTCCACATCACATGTCATCCTTCATCTCCATACGCATGCATACATGGCACACATGCATACATGGTATACATGTCATGTGCAGCCATCCATGGGCCATGTACATGACATCATCACACTTCAAAGATCGTGGCTTATGCCCGAGATGCTCCAACAAGATCTAGTCATTTCAAAGATTCGTGGCTTATGCCTGTGATGCTCTAGTCAAGATCCAACATAGAGTCTTAGGTGCCTGCTTCCCATACAACAAAGATGACATGTCGCAGCAGCTGATAGCCGCATGCCTACCTAGCCTGCCCACAAAGCTAAGTCACTAAACACCCTGTCATGATCTCCTTGGCCTTCGGCCCAGAGCAACAATCCTAGTTTAATTGTCCTTGGCCTATGACCAAGGGCAAGGCTACAAAAGAGACCTGGGTTTGCCTAAGAGAGTGCCTGTGGTCACCGGGAAACTTGGAGGCCTAGCCACCGGTTTCCCACAAAATTGTTTAGACCATCTTGGCCTAGAAAACAAACAACTACTACCAACGCCCCCACCAGCGAGAACGTAGCTTGTCCAACACCGACGGTGGTTCCGCCCGAGGAGGAGGAATGGCGTCTTCTAGATCCTCATCATCCGATGGGTCTTCTTGTGCCTCTGCTTAATCGTAATCTCACCGCGCTTTGAATCCAGAGAGATCACAACCTGTTCTTCCACAAAGCGCTTCTGCATCGAATCGGCTGAAAATGATGCACCATCCCGCCCAAAGATCCATGTCCCGATCAGAAGCTTCGTTGGATAATTGAAAACGGTAACTTATGTGAAGTGTAGATGTGGCAAGCCTCGACATTGAAAGCATTCTTCTCCTCTCGAGTCCAAGCACTTGATCAACATGAGGGGTCCTCGTTGGTCGAATGTAAACCGCCGAGGCCACCCTACCACATGATGCCCCGTCTGCAGATGGTGGAAAACTCAAACCACTTTTGAGAAAAATCAAACGCGAGGGTATGTGTCTCCCAACGAATCACTGCAACCTCATCCCATCAAACCATTGATGCATTTGGAAGTGATGCTGCAACTTCCTCCATGCACCTTCAGATAGCTTGTCCAGTCTGTGGCAACGCCAGACCCGGACTGAGCTCAAACAAATCCTGTTCCGTGGGATAATGCTCCACCCTACCATGATGGTGCTCCTCAACATAGGAAGATGTGAAGCTCATAACTTTGTGGAATGCCCTGCTCGGTCATATCAAGGGTAGAAGATGCTCCACTTACCCGCATCTTCATCATCCACAAAATTGGGGTCCATCCGCCTCGAAACCTTGCTTGACGAGCACTCATAGCACACCGGAGGGCATGCCTTCCAAGATCCACCCGCCGCTCGAGACCTCCTCCGGTGTGGTGAGAACGCCACCCTAGGTGCAACCTCGAATTTTCAGCACCGAAGGCCGAAATATAATCATGGTGTACTGAGTGCAGGTGCGCCCACTGCCTTGTGGGCGGTTGCTCCACGCGAGGAGGCGATCTGGTGTCCCCGCCGCCACCGACCGCCCGCCTGATTGAGACCGCCCTCAAACTCCGCTTCCATGATCTCGACAAAGGATGCTTGCGTGGTCGCCCCTCTTGCGCTTGATTGACGGTGGCGCTTCCTTCCGACGCTTCACCTCCGAATAGGATAGGGCAAGACTTTTACGCCTTCTCTATGCACGTATGAAACGGGCCCGACCATGGCTCCCTATCACCCAAACAAATAAACCACCTTTAGACACACGTGAGGAATTCTCAACCGAGCGTTAGCTTGTGCATGCAAAGGTTCCTCTTCCAAAATGAGCTGCCCGTGCTCAGCCTTCGCCTGCTCTCGGGGAATTAGACCCTTGTCGGGCTTGTCACCCTCTCACTGTAGAATTCCTCTCACACCTTGCACATGCAGAGCATCGGCTTCTCGCAACAACTCGCCTTAGCATGTGCAAGATCCCATTTGTGAATTTGGCCCCAAGCATCTTGTGTCCTTCTTCATCAGACTGCCAACCTTCCAACGTGTGAATTTAAGACAACATCAAGACCTTCAGAAGAGCCTGCTCACACTTAGCACATTATGCTCACATAGCCATTCTCCTTCCGAACACTATCCAAGATGGTTTGAGGCAAAACAGATGGTAACCACTACACGCCACATAGCAACATGAATTCTTGTGCCCACACTGTGGCAACTCCTGGTGGCGCCTGTGTCCGAGTCCAGGTATCCAGACGCAAATGGCATGGAGCCAAATGCTTCATGTGTTCCTTGCACCTTCCGCCATCTCTTCCTTCAAGTTCAACCACACCTTGCTCACCAACCTCGACAACTCTCGTGATAAGCCTCCCTCGACATCTAACGTGCTTGCAGCCCGCCGCAAGTACATAATCTCCGATGCAAACTTATGGGCTTCCACGAGCCCCCACAGATAAGCATACCTCACCGGTCCCGGCGTCACATGCCAAATTGTCCATAGCCATGGGAAGAATTCTTTGAAATACTGCCTGCTTGAACTCGCACACATTTGCATCTTTGCTCCTCCAATGTGGATGGAGTAAGTGTCCTTCACCACATTCAACACTGCATGTCCAATAACAAAAAGTATGGACGAAACTTCCAAGAGCCGCCAGACACCCACTGCACCAACACGATGTAAGGGAGCACCATCCCAACACTTGGGCTCCACAAGAATGCAAGATTTCCTTAGTGCATCCTTGAAGGTCTGACTAGTTTTCCGCTGTGCCATCGGCCTGTGGATGATCCTCGATGTCCTCCTCGTGATCAATGAGACTCGCCCAGGTCTGAATTCACCAAACTCGCACTCGTCTCAGGAGCACCTCTGCAGCCCCAAATCGGTCCGAGCACACACCGCAAAAGCTCACTGGTGTAATGCGAGGTTCTCGTGGTAAGAACGCCACTTCAACCCACTTAGAGAAATGCTCAATCATGACCATGCAATGTCGGTTACCTTGCTTTGTGAGAGGAAGCTCGCATAAGGTCAACCGACCATCTAAAGAATAGCCCCTCGATTGGTAGGGAGTGCAACACCACATCCTGGTGTTAACTAGCTTTGATCGCATCACATGCAGACACTTAGCCACCACCTTCTCGACATCCGCATACATCCCCACTGTAAGTATTACTTCAACATGTGGTGTGTCCTTCACACCAAAGTGGCCAAGGGTTTCGTGCACCTTGGTCACTATGCCCACTCTTTCCTCGTGACTTGGTACTTTCCTCACGAGTTCTCCTTCTGACAGTAGCAACTCACCATCTTCCCATGAGTATCTGGCCACGCGCCTTCTGAGTTTAGCCAAGCTCGCTCACCATTCCGTGCAATCGGCCTTCCTTCAAAGAATCAGATGGCTTGAGGATGTCTCCAAACATCCCTGACGGACTCACAAGACATGTCCTTCTTCATGATCATCTATCCCGCCATGAGTGCCATGAAGCCTGGGTGCACCATCTACGTGCCCCTCATCCTGCCGAGCCCCGTGACATCCTTGTCACTTTCCGGTTTCGCTAGCCCATCCGCATTGTGATGTACCTTGCCTCGCCTGCAGCACGATCTCCATATCGCATTCGGGACAGCCACCACCGGCTAGCTTACCACTCAACTTCATGTTGGTCATCAGCCAATGAAGTGGCCGGTGATCCGTGACCGCTGAAAACGCCTTCCATATAGACCTCAAATGCAATCGCCCATACCGCAAGAAGACACTCTCCTCATGAGGAGTAGTTCACTTCACGGAGTTGTTAGATCGGCTTGCATAAGCTATCACTGCCAACACCATCTCGCACTATGTTGTGACAACACCGCCCAATTCTGATGCCTGTACAGAGTGAAAGGGTGATCACCGCCCGCCAACATAGGCTTCTCTGCCAACTGGTCCCGAAGATCTTGCCAAGCCAACTCCTGGTCTTGGTCCCATTTCCACGCAATGTCTTTCTTCAACAGTTCATACAGAGGTTTACATGTGGAACTGAGGTCCTTCATAAACCTCCTGTAATAGTTCACCAAACCTAGGAAGGCTCTAAGAGCAGCTACATCCTTTGGTCTAGGCATTTGCATCACTGCCTGCACTTAGCCAGCCGAGGCATGATGCCTCCTGGTACTATCTCATGCCCCGATACTGATCCGGAAAGCAAACTTGCATTTCTTAGGATGAGCTTTCAAACCCGAGCTTGACAAATCAGAGCAATATCTCTAGATGCTCCATATGTTCTTCGATTGTCTCATCAAGACCGTGATATCATCTATGTAGCAACGCACAAATGGCGCTCGCAGCCCAGATCCGCATTCTTTGGAAATATATGGAAGCATTCTTCACCCAAACGGCATCGCCTCCCATTCCCAAAGCTGGTCCTTCCCCAAGGTCTTTTTGCACTTGTCCCGCTTCTTCAATCACAATTTGGTTGAAGCCTCGAGCTAAGTCCAAGCCGGTAAAGAACTTTGCCTTACCTATGGCATCGAAAATCTGAGTAGGCATCTGCTCCATAGGAGTCACCTCGCTTAGAGGTCGGTAGTCGCCACACATCCTCCTCGTCCTTCCATTCACCGCTCATCCTTCTTGAGCGGTAGGACAACAAGAAGAAGATATTGAGAGCTTGATTTTCTTATCAACCCCGCTCAACAACTCTTGACGCTGCTTGTCAACAATCTCCCATTCTGGCCGAATCGAGGCGTGCCTCCTTCCTCAAGACGGCTCTTCATGAGTCGTCACTACTTTGAACTGATCTTCTCATACTGGATCGACCTCTCGACATGTGTTCCGTGAGATCTAACCTGGCCGATCCTCCTTCCTTCGACGGTTCTCTCGAACCCTCGCTGATCCAAATATTCACGCGCATAACCTTAAGCACACCTTTCCGCTTCTTGCTTCGCATCTGCAGAGGATAACTCCTGCTTCCTCCACATCTCATGTCGATGCCACCTGAGCACTGGGCAATCGGCGCGCCGTCATCCTGCCCGCCTTGCCACCACCCCTGCAGGAACGAAGAATTTTGGTCACCCAAGACGCGGTGAGAGACCGACGCCAAGGATGAATAAGTTGCAGTAGGTAGGTAGGTCGATAGAAATGTAGGAAGATGGTAGGACGTCCGAGGGAGTTCGGACTTAATCGAATCATGCACTGCAGGAGGTTCGATCGGGTAGAAAGTATGGGTAGATAGAAGCATATATAGGCATGATAGGTTCCAAAGTTCCTTGGACCATGGGGAGTAGGAATATTCGGGATAGGAAGTTCCTTGGCCTTCAATTATTTAGGTTCTATATGGCTATATATGCCAAAAAGGGCTAGTTAAGTTGTAGATGGAAAATGGCCAGGAGTTTTGAACCGACATGGCGCCCATCGTGGAGGAGCGACAGATTTGCATGTACTGCAAACTCGTTAGCTGTGGTTTTGAACGGGCGCCTTTCGAAACCGCAGTCGGCTGAGGGGAGGAAGTGGAGTTGCGTCAAGAAGGAAGGCAGCAGTGAGCGGGCTGCCGATTGCACAGCAGTCGGAGGGAGCGCGAACCAAGGCGCCGAGGAGCAGGCGAGGCCATCGGAGCGAGCTAGCTGGGCATGAGCGATTGCCGAAAGGAGTTCGGAGGGGATCCGGCGGCGAGTGGAGGTGCTCGAGCGGAGGCGATTGTAGAGGCGCCGAGGTGAGAAGGCTACCGTGACGTCAAAAAGGCGAGCAAGGTGGAGAAGTTGCCGGAGGGGAGATTGAAGGGGCCAAGGCCACCTCTTAGTGGTTGCGTTGAGGCCGACCCGAGGAGCGGAAGAACTCCCTTGCCGCTTCTCACCCAAACCACCACCTCTTGCTCTCCACTCTCTTAGCCCCGATAGATTACCTCCAATCTCTCCAATTTTGCTATCCTTGTGTGTGCTGCGTGATGGTAAAGATAGTGAGGACGGGAACGGGGTACTCCCACGGGAGGAAACCTCCGCCGCCACACCGCCCACAAAGGGAAAAGGTAAGAAACACCCACCCCGAAGTTCGAGTGTAGGCCGCCCAAATTTCACCTCGAGATTTGAGGCGCTCGAGCCACGCCCGAGATGAAGATGGATTGTTGGGTGGCACTTTGCAGCCCCGCCTTGGTTCGAGTGCGCGACGAATGAGAGTGACCAAGGCGACGCCCGGAGGATGCGACATCAAGTCCCGGGATGTGGAAGGTACCGTGATACGATTTGATACCGGAAGCCCAAGGGAGGGATCATTCAGCCTCCAAGAATCGATCCCGAGGAGGTTATGAGCATGTTCCTACGACCAAAGGAGGAAGTATGGTCGCAAGGCAATGGCTGGAGGATCTCTTTGTTCAAGGAGCGGAAGTGGAATTTATTCGCCAAGATATGGCTGACTAACGTGCGCGGCGAGGAAGACGACTGGAAATTCCCATTTAATGATGATGTATGAGATGTCTCAGGAAGTTGGTGGATTGGGCCACCATTCTCAGATGAACAAAGGTTGCACCGAAACCATTTGGTGATGGAGGAGCAAGAATCGCTTTGTCTCTACCTTCCTCGACACCTATATCGAGGGAGGAGGTTCTTACACCGACGGGAAGAAGCCAAGATAGAAGCTACTCGTGAGGGTAGCGGAAGGAGAGCCATGGCCCCAGAGGATGAAGAGACAGAGAGGCCCCGGCAAGAGACCGCCACGCCTGAACCAACATGAGGCCTCGTGGATCGTGAACCCAACAAGAGAAAGGGAAGAAGGCTATAGAAGCACCTCCTACGGAGGAAGGAGGAAAGGATACGAGACCACCTACCGAGGGTTGAGGATTGGAAGGCCGACAACACCGTGGTGGGGAGGAACCCCTACGGTAGGGACCTGGAGGACGGAGGACCTACGGTAGGAGCTTTACCTCACCAAGAAGTAGTAACAAGACTTGAGGTGTGACGAGAAGAACGCCGAGGAACGTTGGTGACCTACGCACCAACAGGAGGAGCAGAAGTGTTCGAGAATGCATCCCACAGAGAGGGTAGTTGCCGAGTCAAGGAAGTGGGCGCAGGATCTATGGACGCCCTAGTGGACCGTGGTCAGAGGTGACCAAGTTCGCCGAACTCGAGACCTACGAAAGGAGCCGGAGGATGCCGAGAAGAAATTGAGAGGAGCTCAAAACCACCTCCGAGAAGCAACCCGTGCTAGATCCGCCAAAGAGCGACAGATGACCACCAAGTTGGTGAATGTGGGAAATGATTGACTGTCTTAGGACAGAGGCAAAATCAGCCAAGAGGGTCGAGGAGTTGGAAGCCGGAAGGAGGCGTAAGAAAGTTGGAAGCTACCTAGCAAGGGTAGGACACATCGAACGCAGAAGGAGGAGGCAAGATCACCTAGCAAGGCCCGGGACCTTGAAGACGAGAAGGACCTCCTACGAAGAAGTTAGTTGCCATGGAGCAACGGAAGGAGCATTACAAGGGAAAATACTTGGTGAAGGAACGACAAGGATGGGACAATGTGACTAAGGGTCACAAAGAGGAGCTTACGAGAACTTTTGGAGCAGAACGAAGAAGGCCGACGACCTTACCCACGCCTATGAAACGGAGGCAAGGAACCGCCGAAGGAAGTTTTGATGGCCCAACGATCTTTGGAGGGTCTTCGTCATTCGAGGAGCAAAGAGGCGACCGCATAGTGAAACGCATGGCGATGGAAGCCATGGAGAAAGATAAGGAGATTGGGAGGCTTGCCCGGAGTTGGAGAGAGAGTAGTGGAGAAAGAGGCCGCATTGGTAGGAGTGACAAATCAGCCGGTGGGACGAAAAGGCCATCCCACTAAGGGTCCGCATCATGGACGACAAAAGAAGGAGAGTGGTAGGGTGGCGACCTACTACAACAACCTCCTCGAAGCGATTGAGGAACGCCATGGAGGAAGACGCAGACTGCTCGACGCTTGGGAATGGCACGGAGGTCAAACTTTGAGTTGGTACAAGGAAAGCCAGCCGGGCCGGACATAGCCGAGCGAGCGAGTCAAGAAGCACCACGGCGACGCCAGAACCTCCCGAGACGGTGGAGCTACTGCGGGAGGAAGAGACCGATGGTAGGATGGTACTACCAAAGTTCCTACTCGTAGGAACTGCTGAAGAGGAGGAGGTGACCGAAGGAAGGGTACCTCCGGCCCACGAAACCAGTGAGGGAAGGTACCCCATAGCAAGATCCGAAATGAGGTAGGAGACGAACTACCAAGAAGACGAGATGAGGGGAGGAACCCATCGAGGATGAACGTAGGAGGAATGGAACCTCCTACCAAGGGAAGACCTACCACCGAGGGGGCCGACGAGCTACAGTAGTCTGGAGAAGACTCCCGGAGGTGGGCAAGGCTAAGACCCATCAAGGGGAAGACATTGAAGCGAGGGCTAACAAAAAGCAGCGAACGAGGGATGTCGTAGGACCTTTTCAAGAGGACGTTTTGTCCCAAGTGGTGCACACCTTGGGAAGTGTGAGTATTTAAGAGTGGCGATAGACAGATAGGATATTCGTCAAGGTGAGCGGATCGAGCCGAGGACGAATCGTAAGGGGGGCCGACAAGAGTCCTATTGTTGGACTTGGCAAGTCGCCTAGCATTAAACTAGCACGATCGACTCCCCACCTATAAAAGGGAGGGTGGAAGAATGAATAAACACCGACCTTGCTTTGTCATGCATTCTTCGCCTCCGGCGCATCCCTTTGTGTGTGTGCAGCTGACCGCCCGCCAAGCGACGAAGGGTGGGGTTCTCGGAGGCCCTCGGTGGGTTCGCCAACGCAGCTCCTCCTCTCGTGAAAGATTGTTGTTGGATGCATGTGTTTGTTGGTGGCCTCGCAGGTGATCGGCGCCGACCACGCTCGCGTCGCATACGCAATCGCCCGAGAGAAATACCCAGAAGTCACGCAGTAAGGGAGGAAACCGCGAACGCTATAGTAGAGTTAGATTTGGGGATCGAATGAAGTGAGTCTGTATGGTGGTCCGTGAGCTATGTTTCTTTGAGAATGGTGAAGAGGTTATGGGTGTTGTAGAGTGAATTGATCGCTGTAGTTGGCAGGAGAGTGTTGAGGTGGAGGGAATCCTCGAAGGCGTGGAGCGCGTGGGGCCGATAACCCAAACGCATAACACCGCTTGTTGCCCACACCGAGGACAAGTAGACCGGAATGACGAGAGTGAGAGTGAGAGGAACGACGCAAACAATCCGAACCAAATCTCTTGGGATCGAACCCACGATTCAACGACTGGGATAAGTGTGGCCACCGAGGCCTGGGTGACCGAGGCAAACCTACCACATTTTTGGCGCTGCCGGACGGCTGCTTGAGGATTGTGTGTGAGTGAATGATAGAGGGAGTAAACGGACATTGCGAAGTCGTCATCCCCTTTCAACTCGTGGAAAGGGCGCGAAGGGATGAGTATCGACGGATAGAGGCAATCCCGGAGAGCCGAGCCATCGCGGCTAGAGTGGAGGTAAGCGAAGCTGAAGCTCGCACGAGGAAGAAAGTACGTACAACGATCGCCACCACGCTTGTCTCGATTGTTTTGCGTGGAGAAAGGTCCGACAGCGCCCTACCCACGGACGGGAGCCGTGTGGTACTTTGGAACATCAAGAAGACAGAGGAACCGAACGGAGGCCGAGCTCATTTCTTTGCGAACCTTCGAGATCACCGTGGAGTTAGTATCACCCACGAACGGTGTGAAGGACTCGAGGGGGGGTGGTCCGCCGCTACCACCGTCCGAACGCACTGCATCCTCTCGACATCGACACCTTAGAAGATTTTTCGACTCAGCCCGAAGAAAACGCCTTGTTTGACAGATCATCTCCTGAGGGGAGTCAACGAGCGACACGCTGAGTTACCGAGAGGCTCGGAGGCAGCATACGGGCGGCGCGCGCGTTGATCGCAGGAGCAAAGGATTGGGACACTTACAATCGACAATATCTCGATCATTTGGCTCGACAGCGGAAGTTGCGCGGGCGAGGCCGGCGAGAGAAGAAGCAAGAATTGTGGGAGCCGAGCGAAGACACAATCAAGTCCACAACCCACGAGCAAGAGCCCGAGTTTCACTTACGGTGTGACGACCCGGTTCTGACAAGATCGACACCTTTGCCCATAGCCATGAGCGGAGCGGAGGAGCGACGAGGAGCAAGCCCCATCACCCACACAAGGCAGCCATATCCCAAATTTGGATCCAAGAAGGAGGACATCGATGCCGAAAGTTTTGTAAAACTTTTCAATCCATTTCGAGGGCTAACATCGAGGATTCCTCGACGATCGGGTAATGGATTTTCCAGATCGCAGGGACCGCGCAATGGTATGCCGAAGTTCTCTACCCCACCCACCGGTTGGCATGAGCTGATTTCCTTATTCGCTGTGGGTTTGAGCCACACTACCCATGTGTTAACAAAACTGTGACTCAAGCGAAGAAGAAAGAATCCTTGCTCGATTATGTGGAACGGTTTTAGCTCGGAGAAGATACCTAGAGTGGACAACACGGGAGGAGAATCACAAGCGTATTCGGAAGAACAAGCGTTGGATTGGTTCGTCTGTGGACTACCACGAAGATGGAGATTCACGCAGGGCAATGATACCTTGAGGAAGGCATTCGCAGCCAAGCATGGGAGGCCGCCCACGGGAGGAGAAGACGGAAGAAAAGAGGAAGAAAGGAAGAGACATCGCCTTCAAGTTCGTAAGAATCGACAAGACACTCAACCATCATCATCAAGAGAATTCAACATCCGGGATGATGATAGCGAATCGGAAGAAGCACATCATAAGCGAGTGAAAAAGACTTGGAACATTTGTCAAGAAGAAGGAGAGAGACAAGAGAAACGCCACGAAGGTTTCGAGAAGGGAAAAGGGAACGAATGGAAGGTCGTCCACCAAGACACAATTTGGAAGATGAAACGGCGTGACATCGAGATCAAATTAGTCAAGAATCGACTCGCCGACGATCTCCTTCCCTACCCGGCAGCAAGTCTTTGTAGCAATCATCAGGCCATACACGCAGAATGCTGCCTCAAGACACGATGGGTCAATGTGGAGTACGATCTAGACCCATACTATTCGTGAGAGGAGGTATATGATGCGCGATGGAGCTCGACCGCCTCAATCCATGAGAGCCACCTATCAACCATCACCCAAAGTGGGATGAGGTATGGTCCAAGGCAAGCAATCGAATCAATGGCGACCGGAATCCTCTCAACGACCCCAGAGTGTACCGTCGGCCATTGTTACAACTGTGGCGCCTGATCATTATGCGAATGCATGTCCGTAACCAAGGCGACAGATTGGGTACACCTTCTCACAGTCTGGCGCCAGGACATAGGGAGATGCAAGATGCCCAAGGCCATTCTCGCCACTGTGGTACGATTCGCTAACCCAAGGTGACAGAGGAGATTCCACCAAACCCAGACAGCCTCGCCCACCGGTATTGCAGGAAGTAGAAGACGGCGAACGTTGGGGAGAGGAGCAAGAAGGCGAATGAAGTGGAAGTGGACTCGCATATCTCCGAGAGAAGACGAGTTGGCCGCCACTCCCCAAGACGGAAGGAGGGACACACCGACAAGGGGAATGCTGAAATTGGAAGTTCGGCGAGATGGAATCCGGAAAAGAAGAATGCCGAGGAAGTGACATCGAGAGATGAAGAACGCCCGAGACCGGGGCCGAGGGAGGGCGGTCCAAAGGCTTCAATTGCACCGACATCACCAGAGGTGGCGGCATGCTCGATGCCGAATTACGGAAACTCACTCAAGAAAGGAAGAAACATGCACCCCGTAAACCATGGGTCAGGGAGTGATGACAAAAGATGGAGGGTTACAGAAGAAGTAAGGCCGAGGAAAAGAAGACCCTCTCACCGAGAAAGTCACCGCAGACTCTGGATCAAGAATTCCTTGTGACATTTCGACAACTCTTGTCCGACAACCCCAAGTATCGACGATGATGCGAAGCGGCGAAAGGGACTCATGTAAAACCGTAAACGACCACGGATGTACGAGTTGTGGAACTCATGGATTTGGGTGCGAAATATCGGTCAAGTGAACGGATGCTTGATAAGGCGGTACCATCGACTCGGTTGGGGTTAACTGATGATGGAAGAACGCCAGCAAACTAGGATACACCAAGTTCGAGAGGACACGCACCATTCCGAATGGCGGATCGACGGGCCATGGGGGTACTTCGCGATACCCACTAACATTGGAGGCATTGTTTTCCTTTGACTTATGTGGTCATGCGACCAGTCACGGGTATCAAGTGTTGATAGGGAGGCCATGGCTATACGGCAGAGCCTTGATTGGGGAAGAAGGAACAGGATCGCTCAAGGGCATGCTGGCTCATGCCGTGAGTCGGAGCAAGGAAACCTATGAAGGGAAACTAATCACCGAGGAGTACACCCGAGGTTGGGGAGGAGAGAGGAAAATTTCGATCGATGATCAAACGTATTGTCCGTCAAGCTTGTTGACGGCTTCCAAGTCGAGATAGAAGAAGAATCGAGTACAATGGAGAAGGGACGAGAACGCATCCTTGGATAAGGAAAGCCGACAATGAAGATTTTCCGGATGAAGGAACGGGCCACTCAGGAAGTTGTCCGGACGGACCAAAGGGATCCAAGCCTTAGAGGAAATGGAGCTGGCCTCGGAAGAAAGTCATGGTATGCGTGCATCCGAACAAAGAGAAGAAACAACTCCATCACCGTTGTTGGAATACATAGATTGTTTCGCTCAAGGTAACCGATGACCAGATACGGAGTTGGGAGTGCACCGAATCGACTTGAAGGAAGGAGCGACTCCGTGAGGATCAAGATCGACTCAATCCAAAGTATTCTCTAGTGGTGAAGGAGCAATTGGATCAAGATCCGGAGGCGGAGTAATCTATCCTGTACAAGCGAATGGGTGGCACCGATTGTGATTGTGCCTAAGCAACAGGGAAAGTTCGGGTCCGTTGATTTCGTGAAGTTGAATGAGGCAACTAAGAAAGACCATCACCCTTGCCGCTTATGGATAGTGTATTGGACACGGTCGCAGGCATGAGATGTGCTTAGACGGGTATTCGTGATACAATCGATCACTCGAGAAAGGAAGATCAGACAAAACAACGCTTACCATCGATTGGGGACGTTTGCATATGCCAAATTACCCTTTGGTCTTTGCAATGCCCCCCACCTTCGAGAGTAGTGAATACCATTTTCCGAGAGTACCGAGGAAATTCATGGAAGTATTTCGGATGACTTTTGTGTGTTTGGGAAGAGAAGCACTTGGGACATCTTCAGGTTTATGTATGTAGAGAAACCAATTTGAAGTTGCACCCAGCAAATGTTATTTCGAATGACAAGGAACTGCACATCGTGTTTCAAGCGAGGTTTGAGGTGGATAAGGAAAAGGTCGAGTCATCAGAGATGGATGCTCCCAAAGGCAAGTTCGAGCCTTCATCGCTTGGGATACTACAGAGATTCATCATTGATTTTGCAAAGAAGGCGCACCTCTCACTCAAGAAAGATGTTCCTTTTGACCGACGCGGGAAGCGTTCCTAAGTTTGAAAAGAGCTTGGCGGGCACCAAGATTGCAACCCCCAACCGGGAAGAACCTTTTCATGTCTTTGTGGATGTATCTTATGCCATAGGGGCCATCCCGAGTCAACGTGATGGAAAGAAGCATAGGCCGATCTTCTATGTGACGCCAACTTTCGGATGCGTAACGGAACTACTCCACGATCGAAAGAGAAGCTCTTGGCATCATCTATTCCTCGCAAGAAATTTCGACACTATCCGCCGGCTTGCAAAGTTGTGTTCCATGTGGACCATTTCGCATCAAGTACTTGGTAAACAAACCCGATCTATCCGGACGAATCGCGATGGATACATTGCAGAATTCGATTATGAGGTGGAAACACGGGAAGCAACATGTGAACGCCGACTTCATTTCGACTACGAATGAAGGGAAGGCCACCACCGAACGATAAGTTCCCGGATGAGGAGTTGGTAGCCGGAAAGCATGATCGAAAGACGGCAGAGGCACCGCAGAAGGACGGATCGAGAAAACGGCGGAGCGGGACTCCTCCGGATATCGCGAGCAAATCGAGAACCGGAGGGGACGCCACAGACCAAGGACTACGCAACCCGCGACGTAAACCCGACCGTAAGGAGCAGGGAGGGGCGGCGTGTCCACGACACTTCATCAACGCCGAGGTCGGAGGTATTTAGAGCATGGGGAGTTGCCGGTGGATTTATCAAAGGAAGGAGTTGTTCATACATGTATGCACCATATTGCATCGCAAGGGAGTATTGTACAAATTAAATGGAGGTGATTCAAGATGTTTGAGGGGAATGAGAAAGCCATGGTGATAGAAGCCTTGCACACGAGGGAAGCAGGAGGACACTATTCCGCCACAATCACAACAAAGAAGATTCTAACCAGGGTTTTGGTGGGATACAATGTATCGAGATGTATGGTTATTCATCGAGTTGTGATGCTTGTCACGAACGGGAGGCCCAGACGACCCAAAGGGCCTCTAACGACATCCTACCACCGCACCTTTTGAAAATGGGGAATTGATTTTGTGGGACCTATTCGACCACCAGTCGGACCAAAGACAAGATTTGTACACAGACATCGCACAAAATGGTAGAGGCGACAGGAAGGATGATGCGCCCACCCGCCAAGTTTTTGTTTGAACGGATTATCACAAGGTATGGATGCCCACCGGAACTTGTTAGCGATCGAGGGACGATTTCAACAAAGATAATCGAGTCTGATCGCCTATTTCAACATTCGACAGTGAAGACTACGCCTTACAACCCGAAAGCCAACGGACTCACGGAGAAGACAAATGGGTTACTATGCAACATTTTGATAAAGTGAGCCTCCCATATGTATGATCGGGATACCAAGCTACACCGTGCTATGGGCTTTCAGGATCATGGAGAAGGTGACCACAAGAAGACATCAGATTATCTCGACATACGGATGTCACCCGTAATGCCACCGAATTTGAGGTACCAACGATAGAATTATGGAAGATGAGCGAATGACGGTGGAAGATAGTGAACAAGCCAGTTGGAAGAATTTAAGGCATGAGGAAACGGACGATGCCTTAGAGGAGACACAATGAGTAGTGAAGGAGGAAGGAGAGGCACGATGGGAGCTTCACTTCGTGACGTAGTAGCGGGAGACTTGGTGCCTTTTTACGATAGTAGGTATTTAGATTTTCCGGAAGCTACGCCCGAGATGGATGGGGCCTATGCGGTTGTGTACTATGAAAATGGGTCAAGGCTTGGAAAGTTTACTGGGGAACTACTTCCTACCGTGAGTGAATGGGTGGAAGATCAAGAAGTACTTACACTCGAGGATGTTTGCGAGGCAAACAAATGGGGAGAGGAGCATGTGGAACGAAGAATTTTGGTCACCCAAGACGCGGGAGAGACGACGCCAAGGATGAATAGTGGGTTCGTGCAGGTAGTAGGTAGGTCGATAGTGTAGGAAGATGGTAGGACGTCCAGGGGAGTTCGGACTTAATCAATCGGGCACTGTGAGGAGGTCTCGACCGGTAGAAAGTATGGGTAGATAGAAGCATATATAGGCATGATAGGTTCAAAGTTCCTTGGACCATGGGGAGTAGGAATATTCGGGATAGGAAGTTCCTTGGCCTTCAATTATTTAGGTTCGCATGGCTATATATGCCAAAAGGGCTAGTTAAGTTGTAGATGGAAAATGGCTGGAGTTTTGAACCGACACGTGGCGCCCATCGTGAGGAGCATATTAAGGCGATTTGCATGTACCGCAAACTCGTTAGCTGTGGTTTTGAACGGGCGCTTCAGCGAACCGCAGTCGGCCGAGGGAGTAAGTGGAGTTGCGCTCAAGAAGGAAGGCGGTGCGCGGGCGCAGCCGAGGTGGGAGCGAACCAAGGCGCCGAGGAGCGCGAGGCGGTCATCGAGCGGAGCTAGCGGGCATGAGCGAGGCCGGAAAGGAGTTCGAGGGGATCCGCAAGGCGAGTGGAGGTGCTCGAGCGGAGGCGATGTGAGAGGCGCCGAGGTGAGCATGGCTACCACGCCAAAAAGGCGAGCAAGGTGGAGAAGCCGGAGGGGAGATTGAAGGGGCCAAGGCCACCTCTTAGTGGTTGCGTTGAGGCCGACTGCCGAGGAGCGGAAGAACTCCCTTGCTGTCTCACCCAAACCACCACCTCTTTGCTCACTCTCTTAGCCCGATAGATTACTCCAATCTCTCCAATTTTGCTATCCTTGTGTGTGCTCCTGCGATGGTAAAGATAGTGAGGACGGGAACGGGGTACTCCCACGGGAGGAAACCTCCGCCACACACCGCCCACAAAGGGAAAAGGTAAGAAACACCCACCCCGAGTTCGAGTGTAGGCCGCCCAAATTTCACCTCGAGATTTGAGGCGAGCTACCGAGATGAAGATGGAATGGTCAGTACTTGGTACCGGTGGCACTTCGGCCCCGCCTTGGTCTGTGGAGTGTGCGCGACGAATGAGAGTGACCAAGGCGGACGCCCCGAGGATGCGACACCAAGTCATCCCGGGATGTGGAAGGTACGGCATTTCCGTGGATACGATTTGATACCGGAAGCCCACAAGGGAGGGATCATTCCGGCCTGGCCTCCAAGAATCGATCCCGAGGAGGTTATGAGTATGTTCCTACGACCAAAGGAGGAAGTATGGTCGCAAGGCAATGGCTGGAGGATCTCTTTGTTCAAGGAGCGGAAGTGGAATTTATTCGCCAAGATATGGGACTAACGGCGCGAGGAAGACGACTGGAAATTCCCATTTAATGATGATGTATGAGATGTCTGGGTTGGTGGATTGGGCCACCATTCATGAACAAAGGTTGCGCACAAAACCATTTGGTGATGGAGGGAGCAAGAATCGCTTTGTCTCTACCTTCCTCGTAGACACCTATATCGAGGGAGGAGGTTCTTACACCGACGAGTGGAAGAAGCCAAGATAGAAGCTACTCGGTGAGGGTAGGGAAGGAGCCATCACCGGCCCCAGAGGATGAAGAGACAGATGAGGCCCCGGGCAAGAGACCGCCACCCGCGAACCAACATGAGGCCTCGTGATCGTGAACCCAACAAGAGAAAGGGAAGAAGGCTAGAAGCACCTCCTACGGAGGAAGGAGGAAAGGATACGAGACCACCTACCGAGGGTTGAGGATTGGAAGGCCGACAACACCGGTGGTAGGGAGTGAACCCTGTAGGGACCTGTGAGGACGGAGGACCTACGGTAGGAGCTTTACCTCCCACCAAGAAGTAGTAACAAGACTTGAGGTGTGACGGAGAAGAACGCCGAGGAACGTTGGTGACCTACGCACCAACAGGAGGAGCAGAGAAGTGTTTGAGACCCGGCATCCTGAGGGTAGTCCGATGAAGGAAGTGGGCGCAGGATCTATGGACGCCCTAGTGGACCGTGTGGGAGGTGACCAAGTTCGTTGAACTTCGAGACCTACGAAAGGAGCCGGAGGATGAGAAGAAATTGAGAGGAGCTCAAAAACCACCTCGAGAAGCAACACTCCGTGCTAGATCCGCCAAAGAGCGACAGGATGACCACCAAGTTGGTGAATGTGTGGAAATGATTGACCGTCTTAGGACAGAGGCAAAATCAGCCAAGAGGGCTGAGGAGTTGCCGGAAGGAGGCGTATGAAAGGAAGCTACCCTAGCAAGGGTAGGACACATCGCAGCAAGGAGGAGGCAGATTCTACTAGCAAGGCGTGACCTTGAAGACGAGAAGGACCTCCTAAAGAAGTTAGTTGCCATGGAGCAACGGAAGGAGCATTACAAGGGAAAATACGACCTTGGTGAAGGAACGACAAGGATGGGACAATGTGACTAAGGGTCACAAAGAGGAGCTCAGACACGAGAGAACTTTTGGAGCAGAACGAAGAAGGCCGACGACCTTACCCACGCCTATGAAACGGAGGCAAGGAACCCGGAAGGAGGTTTTGATGGCCCAACGATCTTTGGAGGGTCTTGGTCATTCGAGGAGCAAAGCGAGAGCGATCACGCTTAGTGAAACGCATATGGCGATGGAAGCCATGGAGAAAGATAAGGAGATTGGGAGGCTTGCCCGGAGTTGGAGAGAGCGGTAGTGGAGAAAGAGGCATTGGTAGGAGTGACAAATCGCCGGGTGGGACGAAAAGGCCATCATCCCACTAAGGGTCCGCATCATGGACGACAAAAGAAGGAGAGTGGTAGGGTGGCGACCTACTACAACAACCTCCTAGAAGCGATTGAGGAACGCTACTGAGGAAGAAAGAAATGACCTCACCGCTCGACGCCAGTGGAATAGGCCGAAAACTTTGAGTTGGTACAAGGAAAGCGGGCTGGACATAGCCGAGCGAGCGATCAAGAAGCACCTACGGCGACGCCAGAGAACCTCCCGACGGGCTATCAAGCGGGAGGAAGAGACGATGGTAGGATGGTACCACCAAAGTTCCTACTCGTAGGAACTGCTGAAGAGGAGGAGACGGAAGGAAGGGTACCTCCGGTCACGAAACCCAGTGTGAGGGAAGGTACCCCATAGCAAGATCCAAACAGAGGTAGGAGACGAACCTACCAAGAAGACGAGAACAGAGGGGAGGAACCCATCGAGATGAACGAGTAGGAGGAATGGAACCTCCTACCACAGGGAAGACCTACCACCGATGAGAGGCGGCTACTGCATAGTCCGAGAAGACTCGGAGGTGGGCAAGGCTAAGCGACCCATCAAGGGAAGACATTGGGAACAAAAGCAGCGAACGAGAGAGGGACCTTTTCAAGAGGACGTTTTGTCCCAAGTGGTGCACACCTTGGGAAGTGTGAGTATTTAAGAGTGGCGGCAGATAGAGATAGGATATTCGGTCAAGGTGAGTCGGATGAGCCGAGGACGAAGGCGACAAGAGTCCTATTGTTGGACTTGGCAAGTCGCCCTAGCATTAAACTAGCACGAGTGGCTACCGACTCCCCACCTATAAAAGGGAGGGTGGAAGAATGAATAAACACCGACCTTGCTTTGTCATGCATTCTTCGCCTCCGCGCATCCCTTTGTGTGTGTGCTGACCGCCGCCAAGCGACGAAGGCTAAGGGGTGGGGTTTCGAGGCCCCTCGGTGGGTTCGCCAACGCAGCTCCTCTCTCGTGAAAGATTGTTGTTGGATGTGCTTTGTGTTTCCGGGTGGCCTCAGGGTGATGGCCGACCACGCCGCCGTGTTCACACGCAATCGCCCGAGAGAAATACCCACCTAGTCCACCCTGTGCAGCCAAGGGAGGCGCAACCGCGAACGCTAAGTAGTAGAGTTAGATTTGGGGATCGAATGAAGTGAGTCCGTATGTGGTGGTCTCGTGAGCTATGTTTCTTTTGAGAATGGTGAAGAGGTTGGCTATGGGTGTGTCGTTGTAGAGTGAATTGATCGCTGTAGCTGGCGAGGAGAGTGTTGAGGTGGAGGGAATCGAAGGCGGAGCGCGCGGCCGAGCAACCCGTAAACGCATAACACCGCTTTGTTGCCCACACCGAGGACAAGTAGACCGCGTAATGACGAGAGTGAGAGGAACGATCGAAACAATCCAACCAAATCTCTTGGGATCGAACCCACGATTCAACGACTGGATAAGTGGCCACCGAGGCAAGCTCGGGTGACCGAGGTAAACCTACCACATATTCATCCTAGAACGTGCAACATCGTGAAATTCCTCTCACCGAATGGTCCAGAATAGAGTGCAAGGGATCAACCCCATGGCGGTGACGGTGAGTTCCGTCCCGAAGACATCATATGTCTTTGCACCGTGACCAAACATCTCACTTCAACGATGCTGGCATCCTTCGTGCTGTGCTTCAATTCAATCTGGGGCCTCGTCCCCAAGACTCCTTGGTACCGCAGAGGTGGTGATGTTCACGCCGAACGAGCTTGTGTCCGCCTTTAGTGCCTCCGCACTCGTGCTCCCAAAGAAGACTGGATCCGCTCCTCGGTCTACAAGCACGCCATCGAGCATAGCCATCAAAAGTCACGCCGTCCGTGTTATCAATCATGGCAACACCTTCACCTCGCCTCCTCCGCATCGATGCTCGCCACACAAACCGGCCATACTAGGAGAGATCCTGCGGATTCAAGCTCCTTTCTCGCCCATTCTCGCATGATGTTTTGAAGTTGTTGCCTTACCCCTGATCCACAAGACCATCGCAGCACCTCCATGGCCTTGTCCGCAACGCCTCAACGCCTCGTCTTGACACCTTCGTGGAGTTTTCTCGACCGCGAAACTCTCCGCATCTTGGTCGATTCCCTGCCCGCACTTTCGCAGTGACGCCTCACCAAAGTCAACAATTTTCTTTTTCTTGCACCGCCATCATGCCAAACGCCTCATCTTCATCGGAGTCGAGAACAAAATCCTGCCTGCTCGCTGGCCATGTTGGCCATCTCCTTCTTGAGCTCCTCCACTTGCCCGAGGAGAGCCACGACTTGGGCCCTTGCCCTTCTCCTTCTCACCGATGCTTGGGTCAGCCTGGATGAGCTTCCCAACACGCCTCCATGTGACCCCATCCGCCACAAGACTTACAGTGCTTCTTGCCCTTCCACCGCTTGTAGCATTCAACGCAGCGCTCCACGATCCGCCACACTTCCGCTGACCTGCATTGTTAGCCGGGCCTCCTTCGACATGTGGCCGCTGCCATGTCCCGAGGATCGCCTCCCGATCGGGTACCTTGGGACAAACTCGAATTCCGTGTCCTCCAGACGCGCCGCTGAAGGGCCCTTCACGACTAGTGATCCTCCAAGTAAGCCCGGCCATCGCATCTCCTTTGAGCACCTTCTCGAATTTGATAGGCGCTATCAACCGATATCTCTCTCCCATCGCCCATGCGAGTCCATCACCTTCCTTCTTTGTCTGCGCAATGCGCCATGAAGATCTCAGCCTCCCTCATCGCCTTGACATCCGTGTCTTCCACCGTAACCTTCAACTGAGGTAAGATGCACGCAATGTCTCTTAGGCGAAGAAAACCTCGGCTTCCTGGATCTTTTCCAATAAGTCAGAGGAAACATGGTGGTTAACTTGGCGAACATCAAGTCCACCAGATGCTCGAGCTTGTCCTCGTCAGTAGGGGGTGCAGTCGAACCAGCCCTCTTGGCTGCCTCGTGCACTGCTTCTCTTCTCTCGGCCACCTTCAGGATCCCAGCCTTCTCATCTCTGTAATACATTAGAGCCTCACCCGCAAGGTAGGATGACATCTTCATGAACGCCATCCTCTGAGTGAACTCGTCCTTGTATTTCATCTTGTTTTCCGCCATTGCCCAACGAAACTTCTCCTCGAAATCTGCAAGAGACATGCTTCCATGTTTTCCTGTGAAGACATCGTTCTTACTTGGTGTGAACTCAAGCTCCATTCTTGCGGACTCTCGCTCAATCATGTCTCCTTGTGGTGGCGCGTTGTCTGTATTGTTCCGGTGTCCTCTTGAATGGCGAGTAGTAGGCGTCGTGCACTTCTCCGTGAAGGCAGCGCGGTGTCCTTCGTCGATCCACCACGATCTCGGGAACACCATCAATGGTTACTTCTCCTATGCCGACCCTTTGCGGATGTTGTCAAAGGCAAATTGTTTCCACCGTTAGCCCAACCAGCTAGAGAAAAGTACATCCAGCCTCTATCCACAAGGCTCCAGGGCGTATGCGAGCTCTTCTCCGAGACAATTACGCTAACTCGGCAATCGTGAGACTACCACACCTAAAATGTATAATCAATGGCGAAATTCATCCATCGAAAAACATCAGCCTATCTCGTGCTACGCAACACTCAACCTTCTCGGATCTGTCTCACAGGTTGGATGGTGGGCGACTTCCGCCTCTTCCTCCAATCTCCAGTAGCCACAGTCTCCTCGATCAATCTTAGTCCCCAACAAGAGGATTGTTGATGTGGTGAAATGGAAAATTCTCCCAACGACAATGCAACGAACCACAAGAACCTCTAGGAGACAAAGACACGGCGAGGGGCAGTATGGCTGTCTATTAGAACAAGACAAACATCAACAATCCAGAATCCATTGGTGCCTACATATATAGGCAAAACCCCGAGTTCTCGATGAAGTGTCCACCGTATCGATGGTGGGCACTTTATAATCCTACTTTCCTTGGCCTTGAAATAATAATATTTTATGTGTTTAACAGCCTATTCGTCCTTTTCCTTGATTTATGATTTTTATGTATTTTCTAATATAAATCTGCTATCTATATATCGTCATACGCGCCTTACATGCACATGCATATAGATTGCATGCGCCATGACACATCACGCCACATGTCCACATCACATGTCATCCTTCATCTCCATACGTGCATACATGGCACACATGCATGGCATACATGTCATGTGCGGGCCATCCATGGGCCATGTACATGACATCATCAAACTTGACATCGGGGCTTATGCCCGATGCTCGATCGATATCTAGTCATTTCGGCATTCGGGGCTTATGCCGGGATGCTCTAGTCGATATCGATCCTTAGAGTCTTGGGTGCTGCTGTTTCCCATACACTCTTGACATACTTGTGCAATCATTTCCATAGTTTTGTTTGAAGCGTAACTTGTAGTTTCGTTGTTTCTAGCT